>BCLH01000075.1:56113-100078 GCA_001602315.1 Zoysia pacifica
GGTGGGTCTGCCTGTTTCTGTGTGTGTGTGAGTGTGACAGTCGAGAAGGGCATGAAAGTCTTCATATCGCGTAGTTTGCCGAGTGCCAGAACGGTTTGCCGAGTGCCAGATCGTATTCTGGCACTGGGCAAAAAACTTGTTTGCCGAGTGCCAAATCAGTTTTACCGAGTGCTAGATCGGCCTGGCACTCGGCAAACATAGAGTACTCTTTTTTTTTAAACCGCCTGGTTTGCCGAGTGTCACTCCGCAAAGATTTTTTTTGCCGAGTGTCTACTGGCTGACACTCGGCAAACTATATTTTTATTTTATTCTTTTATTCTTTTCTATAACATGCTTTACTAAATTTATTCGAATATACTTTGAAAATACCTTGTCAAATTCACTCAACAATGCATATTCCATGCTTGCACGAATATTAGACCATTATTTCATGCAGTTATACCTCAAAATTATTTTATACCAATTAAAGTTTTATAATTGTAGTAAATTGATTAAAATTATCAAACAGATCCGAAAATTCATCAAAATTTTACATGAAACAATCTATGTTGGTTATTTCCTATACAAAAAGTTTTGAAGTGAAACCTCAACTCGACCATCACTTTGACTCTAAATCTCAAGAAATCCTTCTCAACACTAAGATTCTTGTTTGGAGATGCTTCGATTTCTATGCAGCGTACGTGACAACTTGTGCGGAATGCGCTCAATTTTTTATCACATGTTCCACAGATGATATCATGAGATCTTGACAAATCTCATGATTTTCAGACTTTGTTTGTTTTTTATACAATTTTAAAACAATTCGGCCACAAATTTATGGTCATGTTTCGTGGATAAACATGTTTGAAATTTTCTATTACTTCCCGAATAAGGCCTCACATTAAACTCAATAACATGAATATAATTTTTTTATTCATTTTATTGCATTATTCGAATCACTTGCAGTTTAAATTTGACTTATCTCCAAAAAATCTATTAAATGAAATAAATTAACTAAATATAGCAAAGAGATAAAAAAATGTACTAAATTTTAACATGGAGTAGCATATACAGTATATGAGTAGCAAAAAAAGTTAGGAGGGCAGGCGAGGAAAAAAAATCAAATTTTTTTGCCGAGTGTTCCGGGAATACACTCGGCAAAATAGCCTTTTTCTGAGTGTCAAAGACTAGCACTTGGTAAAGAGCCGATGTTTGCCAAGTGTCAAATATAAATACTCGACAAACCGTAACGGTCGCAAATGGACGTTAGTTTTGTCGAGTGCACGGTACCTGACACTCGGCAAACAAATGGTTTATCGAGTGCTGGACCGATGACACTCGGCAAAGAGGGGCTTTTCTGAGTGTTTTCTGTACGCCGTGAGTTGTTGTTGTGACACTCGACAAACATCTAGTTTGCCGAGTGCCCGTGGAATTGTACTCGGCAAACCTCAATGCACTCGGCAAAGAGCCGGTTCCGATAGTGATTGTACAAATACACTGTATGAATGCACTCGGCTGGCCCCTGCAGGACCAAGATGATGCTTCCAAGCAACACGAATTCCTCCACTCACCCCACACGAAGGAAGCACCATGTAATTAGTAAACTTTGACCCCAACATCAAGAGAATAATAAGCTGTGATATAGTGGCTATTTTTGTTTTTCTTGAAGGTACACCAGATCAACTCTATATGAAGAGACCAAACTGCAAACTGAATCTTATCTAGCCGAGGAATTAAGTCCCCTCACATTCTAGATTAGTATGTTCGAATGATCCATAAAGACCATTGGAAAGAAAACGATGAAAAAAGAAAACAAAAAAAAACAGCTCCCCTATTAAGAATAGATTGCCGCGCTACTACAAAAAGGGTTTATCCGGACACCCCCCTTCTGACAGTGCAGGCGGTTCACAGTTGTCAATCGCCTGCACTAAGAGTTAGATAGGTCCTACCACACGAACCGCTTGCACAAAAGTGTACATTAGTGCAGGCGGTTGCTTAAGAGAATCGCCTGCACTAAGCCTATTTCTGCACGTGGTTCCCTTAGACAACCGCCTGCACTAAAAAGATTAGTTTAGTCAGTTGGCTAAGAGAACCGCTTTCCCGTTTAGACAAATGGTTTCCTTATGTAGTCCGCCTGCACTAACGCCAACAAGTATAAATACTGGCCGGAGCCCCGTTCCTCATGCGACGCGTCTAGAACAGAGCGCGCACGCAGTGGTGAGGCGAAAATCGATCGGCAGGGGGGGAAGGTTTTCTTCGCGAATATTTTTTGGAATCTTGTTCTTTAGGGTAATTTATTGCTCCTCCAACGATTTATTTCAAAATAAAGTGTGATTTGTGTCCTAATTCCAAGATTATTCATTATCTAGGGTTTCTCACCATTTTGCCATTGAGTAATCTTTTGCTCCTCCTCCTATTTGTTTCAAGATTAAGTGTAATTTGTGCCCTAAATCCTAGATTCTTCATTATCTAGGGTTCCTTAAGGTTTTTTTGTTTTAGAAGATCTATATTGACTAAAATTCAGAATATTTTGATGATTCTTGACCTACTAAGTTTCCATTCATGTTGTAGAAGTCGCAAATTTTAATTTTGTTAATTATTAATTAGCATTTTATTATGTGTATCTAATATGTAGTTTGTATTTGTCACACCTGGTTTTAAAGTCAAAACCAAATGATCCTTTATGTGTGCACAGGAATCAAGTTTCACACATAAAGCGACTTCATTAATGGTAAACCGAACCATGTCTCGAATAAACTAAATTAACCTATTACAAGAATGACTAAGAGTTTTATAAATTATTACAAACCAAAGCAGCGGAAAACAAAATAAAACATCTTGGGCTCCACAGGCAGATGACCGAAGTAGCTCGCCTAGACTTCAGCTCCAGGGTCTTCAATGTTCTCCCAGGCTTCTCCTTCACTGAGTAGCATTTATAAAGGCAAGGTTGACTACGAGATGTACTCAGCAAGTGTGAGAAAGTATGACATGTGGCAGTAAACAAAGGAAAGGCAGCATTGGGTTATTTTGCATAAAAGCACATCATAGAGGCACACATCCTATTAAGCACCTATTTACTAAGTGAAAGACATCACGCCTATAAACCAATCATGCCTACAGCTGACCTAGCTGTAGCACAAACATAAGAACCAATCACAGTCTCCCACAGTGATCACCAACTAAACCATACCAAAATCTCACTAATCATATGAGGGTCTATGCAATGCTCGTGACCGTGAGCACGACTGTCATGACAGTTTTAACTCTGCAGAGATTGTACACAATTTCTCACGAGAAGTGATTTCATCCCCTATTAGACTAAAGAAATTCCATTATGCCTGTGTCGTCGCACTCGCACACGTCCTTTGGTGTGAGGGCCAAAAGATCACTTCAAGGCTTTTTCATGGCTTCCTTCAGCTTGTACGTGGCCATTGAAGTTTTACCAAATAAGACACTAACCGTAGCCTTAGAAAGTCCCCCCTCTTGTGTCAAATGGTTCTCGAGAGTAGCCCTCTCTTCCCCACACATCTCTCTAGGCGGATTCAGGCCTAACCCACTTGCCCCGCTCCACCAGTTGGCACGCAGAGAATTGGTATCCACCACTTACTACGCCAGGCTGCGCCCATTCTTGGCTCGCGGTTGTACGGTAACACATGGATGGTCGCTCCATGAACCGATCATTAGATTTGGAAAGATAACATACCAAGGGACAATGCCGGTAACCCCGCACATAGCCCTACACCAACTTTATCCCCAAAATCACTAATCTCCAAGTTGCAATTAAATAACCCATTAATCCTCATGAAGTATGTACGATAATAAATCCATTTAATATCACCCATCCCGACGTTAGCAACCTAAACAAGTAATCTACCCAACAAAAGGTAAACTAAGGCGACAAGGCATAATAAGAAAAGACTAGATAGATCTTACAATAGGGGCGCAATCAGTTTGACACAAGCGTGCAATCTACAAGATAGAGGTTTTTTCTAAAGTAGGTACAAAATGGTCAAGGACACTTGCCTTGCTGCTCCTGGGAACCGTATTCAACTACTTCAAACTCCTGCTGCTAAAAATTCTCGTATTGCGGGTCCGAGACAAATTCGCCTAACGCATGAGAGCACAAACAATCAATCAAATGCAACAAAATAGACCAAGATCTGTTTGATTATGTCATAAACGCATAGGTTATTTCGATACAATTGTTTTGATATATTATTCACTAAAGTCGGAGTTACGGTTTAAAAGTTATAGCATTTATAAGGTTCATGGACTAATCTGTAATTAATAATTAAGTTCTGAGGAGCAATCTATAATTTATGAAATTAATTAAGGACTGAAAAGTAATTAGGGGTTAAAATGTAAATTTGTCTTAGGGCAGGGACTAACCAATAATTAAATAAAAGTATAGGGGCTTTTCTATAAAATTGTCATAATTAATTATTATGAAATTAATTGTTAAATAATTATTACTATTAAATTAATTATTAACTAAATATTAAATTTGTTTCTCAAGAGAATAATATTATTAATTATTTTATTCAGTAATTAACAGATTAATCTAAAATTAACTAAATTTTTCTAATTAATTTAATTAACCGGCTATACTGACGTCATGCTGAGGTCTTGCTGATGCAATAAGGCTTTGATTAATTTTATTCGGAAAACACGGTTTAATCTGGACCCTTGATCTTGAATTGGATGGATCAGATAAAATAGATGATGTGGTAGATTTTTGTGCGTTGGATTTGGATCGGATGGATGAGGTTAATTGGGTGACGTGGCATAGATCTTGGCCTTTGGTTCTGGATCTAACGAATGGGATTTAATCTAATAAGTGGATCTAATAGGATCCGTCCGATTTAGATCCGACGGCCCTAGGTAGCTGTGCCTGGGAGGCTGGCCGACCGGTGCGACTAGAGGCCGAGCGGTGGCGGCGCCCATTGTGGCTCGTTGGAGTTACTTGGGGATGACGCTCCGGGGCGTGGTTCAGTGTCGGAAGGGGCTCAAGACGAGGAGGAGGAGGGGGTCATCACCTTGGGGTCAATCGAAGACAGGGACGACCAGAGACTTGTGTGCGACGACGGGGCTTCAGGTGGCTGCTCCGGCGGCGTCGCGAGGCTCTGAGAAGCGGCGGCGCTCGACGGGAATGGGTTGGGCGCGGGCGGCGTGGTTTGGGAGTGCTCGGTGAGGGGTCGTGGCGGGCTAGGGTGGCTCCCGATGGCAGCGCGCCGATGAGGCGAGGAACTTGGGTTTGGATGAGAAAAAGGGCCCGAACGGCGAGGAATTTATAGGGGAGAGGGGCGGCTGAGTCGAGGGTCCGTTGGGCTTGATCCGCGAGAAAGCCGGGGCTGGCGAGCGGCGCGTGGGGCGATCGGCGTGGCAGTTGGCAGCTGAGTTGGTGACGGCTGGGGCTTGGGGATGACGGGGTGGCCCCACACGTCATAGGGAGAGGAGGAGAGAGGGTGCTTTGGCCTGGTGGGCTGCGCGCGACTGGTTGGGAGAAGTGGGCTGCGTGGAGGGAAGAGAGGTGGGCCTTCTGGGGAGGGGAGAGGGAAAAAGGAGATGGGAAGAGGGAGGATTGGGCCTAGGGAAAGATTTTGGGATTTCCTTTTTCTTCTTTTATTTCTTCGCTTTAAGTTAAATGCCATGCAAAGAATGGTATGCAATGCACTCCTAACAATTTATTTGGAAAAAGAACTTTATCCTACTCTAATTTGTGAAATGCAATTAAGAAATTTGGAATTTTAGTATTTTGAAAATGTTAAATTTTTAGGCTGTTACAAACCTACCCTCGAGATTCGAAAGGACTGGAAAAGAGATCGGGATATTCTGCTCTGAGCTCATCTTCATGTTCCCAAGTGGCATCATCTTCAGAATGGTGACTCCACTGAACTTTGCACATCTTTATAACTTTACTACGAGTCAGACGCTCGGCAGTGTCTAAAATCTTGGTAGGTCATTCCGAATATGACTGATCACCACCTAGATCCAATTCCTCAATAGGAAGCTGCTCTTTCGAAATTCTTAAGCACTTTTTTAGTTGTGACACGTGGAACACATCATGCACGTCTGACAATTGCGGTGGTAACTCTAATCGATATGCAACTTCTCCTTTTCTGTCCAAAACCTTAAATGGTCCAATGTACCTTGGTGCTAACTTCCCTTTAACCTTGAATCTACGAAGATCTCTTATTGGGGAAACCTTAAGATACACAAAGTCTCCAACCTCAAAAGCTAGATCTCTCCTATTGTACGCATAACTCTTCTGCCTTGATTGAGCAACTTTCAAATATTCCCGTATGAGCTGCACCTATTTTTCTGCCTCTTTTAGTTCTCTGGTCCGAACACTTGACTTTTCCCAGTCTCATTCCAGCATAACAGTGTTTTACACTGTCATCCTTAGAGTGCTTCAAACGGTGACATCTGTAGACTGGCTTGCTAACTATTGTTGTATGAGAACTCTACATATGGAAGACTCTTTTCTCAGCTCTTACCATACTTTAGAGCACATGCACATAACATATCCTCCAATATCTGATTGGTTCTTTCAGTCTGTTCATCTGTTTGTGGATGATAGCCGAGCTGAAATTTAACTTAGTATCCATAGACTCATGCAGCTTCTCCCAAAACTTCGAGGTAAACTAGGTACCTCTATCGGATACTATTTTCTTTGGTACTCCATGCAAGCAAACAATCCTTGTCATATATAACTTTGCTAACTTTGCCCTAGTGTAGGCTGTTTTAACTGGAATAAAATGAGCAATTAGTCAATCAATCCACAATGACCCATATAGAGTCATACCTGGCTTGAGTGCGAGGCAACCCGACTATGAAATCCATTCCAATTTCTTCCCACTTCCATTGTGAAATCTTCAATGGCTGCAATAGTCCAGCAGGCTTCTGATATTCTGCCTTTACCCTTCGACAAGTATCACATAATGCTATATACTCTGCAATATCTCTTTTCATACCATATCACCAATACCTAGTTTTTTGATCTTGGTACATCTTAGTGCTACCTAGATGTATAGAATATGCTGAATCATGAGCCTTTCTTAGAATCAGATCACGGATCAGCTTCTGATTAGGTACACAATCCTCTTGCCTAACCATAAGTACCTCTGTCATCTAAAGTGAAATTGCTTGTCTTATTCTCTTGTATGAGCTGCTTGATCTCATTGATCTTTTCATCCTCTAGTTGACCTTTATGAATTTACTCTTCCAAGGTTGATTCAACCTCCATGGTAACTATTTCTGCAGCATTGACTATCCCAAGGTTGAGCTTCTCAAATTTCTTACTCAATTCTTATGGTATCTCACTGGCTACTACCATATTATAGTGTCGCTTCCGACTCAATGCATCTGCAACCACATTATCCTTTTTTGGGTGGTAGTTGATTCTAACATCATAATTCTTGATCAACTCTAACCATCGACGTTGCCTCAGGTTCAGATCTGTCTGTGTGAAGATATACTTTTGACTCTTATGATCCGTGTATATTTCACACTGATGTCCAATGAGACAGTGCCTCCGTATCTTCAAAGCATGAACCACTATAGCTAACTCCAAATCGTGAGTAGGATAGTTCAACTCATATTTCCTCAATTGGCGCGAAGCATAGCACAACACTTGACCTTCTTGCGTCAATACACATCCCAGACTTTGATGTGAAGCATCACAATAGATGTCAAACTTAGTAATATCCGACAGAATCAGTACTGAGGTTGATATCAATCTCTTCTAAAGTTCCTCAAAACTAGTTTGGCACTCCTTCGACCATTTGAACTCCTTTTCTTTCTCTAGCAATCGTGTCATTGGCTTGGCTATCTTTGAGAAATCTTTTATGAATCGACAATAGTATCCTGCCAATCCAAGAAAACTGCAAATCTCTGACACATTCTTTGGTGGCATCCAATTCACTACCTCTTTGACCATGCTTGGATCAACTGCTACTCCTCCTGCGGATATGATATGCCCAAGAGACTTGATCCAGCCAAAACTCACACTTGCTAAACTTTACATATAACCTATTCTCTCTGAACTTCTCAAAAACTAGCCTTAGGTATTGCTCATGTTCTGTTTCATTCTTAGAGAATACTAGAATGTCGTCGATGAAAACGACTTTGAACTTATCCAAGTACTCCATAAACACCTTATTCATCATATACATGAAGTAAGCAGGGGCATTGGTCAATCTAAATGACATGACTGTGTACTCATATAACCCATATCTGGTCTTAAAATCAGTCTTGGGTATATCTATCTCTCTGATCTTTAGTTGATGATAGCCTGATCTTAAATCAATCTTCGAGAATACTGACGCTCCCTTCATCTGATCGAACAAACCTTCAATTCTAGGTAAGGGATACTTGTTTTTGATAGTATCCTCGTTCTGGTGTCTATAATCCACACACATCCTTTGAGTTTCATTCTTCTTCTCCACGAAGAGTACTGGTGCTCCCCATAGTGATGAGCTCGGGTGAATGAAACCCTTCTCTTGAAGCTTCGTAATTTGCTTCTTAAGTTCTACTAATTCATTAACGGGCATCTTATATGGCCTCTTAGATATAGGTGCTATTCCAGGAACTAGGTCAATGAAAAGTTCAATGTCACGGTCAGGTGGTATACTTGGAAATTCTTCTGGAAACACATCTTGATAGTCACGGACAACTCGTATTTCCTCAATAGTTTTGCCATCTATCTTATTGAGCACACACGTTGGTCCCGCTGTATTGGTTGCTACAAACTCGACCTTCATTCCATTGGTACTTGTTAACTGAATTGCCCTTTTTGCACACTGTATTATTTCGTCATACTTCTTTAACTAGTCCATTCCGAGGATTATATCTATCCCCCTTGATTTCAAAACAATGAGATTGGACAAGAATTCTACCCCCTTTATGTGCAGACCTACTGCTAGGCATAAATGTCTAGTTCTCAATTCTCCTCCGGTAGAACTTATTAGCATAGTATTTTTCATGATAACCATGGGAATTTTGTACTTTGCTAAAACTTGATGCTATGAGTGAATGCGATGCTCCAAAATTAAATAAAATAGTAGGAGAGTTAGACTTTGCAAGGAACATACCCATCACAACTTCTGGAGCGTGCTCAGCTTCTTCACTAGTCACATGGTTGACTTTGCCATAGATGTAGTTGGACTGGCCTTGGTTATTTCCCTGGTTGGGCTTCTGAGCTGATCCCATATGTGGTGCGACGGCTTTGTTAGGACAGTTGTTAGCGTAGTGTCTCGGCATATCACACTTGAAGCATGCTACTCGAGCTCCACTGACTGCATTAGTTTCAGTGACTGGCTTGCTAGTGTTCTACTGAGCTGGTACTGTACGATGATGTACTAGCTGATTCTCAGTACGAGGCATCTGGGGTGGGTTAGGACGTGCTGCCTAAAAGTTTAGCTTCTGTATCTGTATCTGAAACTTAGGGCGTGAAGCTTGCATTGGTGGTTTTCCAGTATACGAAAGATGATACATCGGCCCCTGTGGTGGCACCATGCGAGGGCGGACATTGGGATTGAAAGGCCGCCCATTGAATGACATTTTCCTCTTGCCTTCACGTTCAATCTCTGCCCATTTTTCAAGGACAAGTGCTTTGTCCACCAGCTTCTAAAAGTTCATATAGTCATTACTCATAAGCTGGTACTGGAGATCATGGTTCAGCCCATCAAGAAATAGCTCTTGCTTCTTTTCATCTGTGTTCACATCTTTTGGAGCATACCTCGATAGTTGAGTGAACTTGTTGTGGTATTTATTCACTGACATATCACCTTGCTTCAAGTTATGGAACTCCTTCTTCAGTTTGATGGTCTCAGCTGGAACATAGTGAGAGCGAAAGTTGGTCTTGAATTCGATCCAGGTGATGCCCGCAGCATTAGCAAGAGCACCACAGTAAGCATCCTACCAATCTGCGGCAGCTCAAGCCAACTGATGTGTTGAGTAGAGGACTTTCTCTCGGTTGTTGCACTGTACTATGGCTAGCTTCTTCTCAATTGTTTTAAGTCAATCGTCAGCCTCCAAGGGATCCTTGGCTTGAGAGAAGGTGAGTGGCCTAGTCCTCAGAAACTCACCCAGCTTGTATTGGCTCTGACCTTGTGGTGCTGCACTTTGATTCTGCTGCATTTGAGTGAGAGTTTGCATCATATTCTGCATCAACTGCGTCTGCATAGCCATGATCTGTGCAAATGGTCCAGCAATTCTATTGTCATTGATGTCTTTGTTATTGTTGCTGTTGCCACATTGGTTATTGTTCTGGGGGATTTGGTTGTTCTGGTTCTAGCTATTCTAGTTATTTTGGTTGTTCTGATTGGAGGAACCTCCCTGACCCGCTGGAGTGTGCCTGGCGTAAACCATCTGATGTAATGGAGAGGAGAGTTGAGATTAATGATCGAGATAGATGAAGAGAAGAAAGAATAAAGAATCCCAACTATATGCATCAATGAGACACGGTAAACAAGGATTTATTCAAACTAAAAAAAATGGGGCTATGAACAAGGTGCCGAGGCATTTCATAGCTCACATAACACACCAACTAGCACACAAGCACACCACAACCTAACATAAAGCACACCACTAAAGAACTAAACGACTCTAATCAACTCTTAACACTGTGATTCTCTATTACAACTTAAGGCAAAGGACCTCCTATTACAGGCTTCTCCTGTCTGAGCGCAGCGGCGGCTGTGTACTCATGGGTAGAAACTTGCAGATAGTGACTGGTGGAGGACTTGGTGACGATGAAGCATTGGTCCAATGTTCTTCTTGCACACCAAGTGATTCATCAAGCCTCTCGCGGAGATATGCATTCTCGTCCAGGGCAGCACGATAGCGCTTGCACAAATCCAGCATCAACTTGTTGCTTCTCTCTCGACCTGGTTCGAGGCTCGGGTCATTCTTCACGAACCCTGAAAACCTCCGTGTGCCTGGTTCCCTGCAAGGAAAGTGGCGGAACTCTAAGTTTTGTAGATTGTCCTTGCGTTTCTAGAACAGGCTCATGATTGCAGCCCATGCGATATCAGCAACTGCTTCAGCTTCATTGATCCTAAGAACTAGGGTATGGTGACGACTGTACTCTTGGTTGCCGTCGTAGATCCTTAATTCCACCGTTCACTCATCCCGTTTTGGCTTTGGAATGATCTGGGGAGTGAATGAGAGCACGTATCCAGGCCAATTTCATCTAGCAGTGCTCTTAGTTGCTCTGTGGCAACTCCTCCGATCTCTCCATTGGTACTGAACTTTTGAGGCATGCGGTGCCATGGTCTTCTATCTTCTTGTTCTTCTTGCACCCTGGGTGACAGAGACCTGATGTAGACTTCCTCTTGCGGTTCCTCCTCGGGCTCAGATTCTTCTAGTTCCATTGGCTCCTCTTCTTGCTCGGATTCTTCTGGTTCCACCGGCTCTTGAGGTGCTGCTGGTTCTTAGGGTGCTGCTTGCACCAACTGCTCGCACACCGTGTGGACGTCCTTCTCATAAGGTTGTTCTTCATGCAAGTCGCTAAGCACCCAGGTTCCATACCTCAGTTGAACTTCCGGTACGACTTCTAATATGGTTGACAATGGGGTTGGTGTTGATCTCCTGGCAAGCCTTCTTGCCAACGGTCCTAGTGGCCTTCTTCTTGGTCCAGTCTGCTTTTGTGTTGTGTACCTTGTTCTGGCCATCTATAATTTTAGAAGAGCATATATTAGGAAAATGTGAATAGACTTAAGATGCGGAGAAATGAAATTTTGCAAAACTTTTAGCACATAGTTTTCAAATTAAGGTCCTAGACGTCCATTCTACTCTAGACTCACGTCCTACGGTCAACTCGGCTCTGATATCACTTCTGTCACACCTGGTTTTAAGGCCAAAACCAAATGACCCTTTATGTGTGCCCAGAAATCAAGTTTTACACATAAAGCAACTTCATTAATGGTAAACCAAACCATGTCTCGAATAAACTAAATTAACCTATTACAAGAATGACTAAGAGTCTTATAAATTATTACAGACTAAAGCAGCGAAAAACAAAATAAAACATCTTAGGCTCCACAGGCAGATGACAGAAGTAGCTCGCCTAGACTTCAGCTCTAGGGTCTTCAATGTTCTCTCAGGCTTCTTCTTCTACTGAGCAGCATTTATAAAGGCAAGGTTGAGTACGAGATGCACTCAGCAAGTGTGGGAAAGTATGACATGTGGCAGTAAACATGGAAAAGGTAGCATAGGGTTCTTTTGCATAAAAGCACATCATAGAGACACACATCATATTAAGCACCTATTTACTAAGTGAAAAACATCACACCTATAGACCAATCATGCCTACAGTTGACCCAGTTGTAGCACCAACATAAGAACCAATCACAGTCTCTCACTGTGATCACCAACCAAACCATTCCAAAATCTCATAAATCATGTGAGGGTCCATGCAATGCTCATGACCGTGAGCATGGCTATCATGACAGTTTTAATTATGGAGAGGTTGTACACAATTCTCCACGAGAAGTGATTTCATCCTCTATTTTCAGGTGGACTTAAGAAATCTCCATTATGACTGTGCCGTCACACTCGCACACCTCCTTTGATGCGAGGGCCAAAAGATCACTTTAAGGCTTTTCTATGGCTTTCTCTAGCTTGTACGTGCCCACTGAGGTTTCACCTAATAAGGCACTAACCGTAACTTCGGAAAGGCCCCTTCTGGTACCAGATGGTTCTCGGGAATAACCCTCCCTTCCCCACACATCTCTCTCCAGGCGGATCCAGGAGTAACCCGTTTTCTCCGCTCCACCGGTTGGCACAAACAGAACTGGTATCCACCATTTACTATGCTAGGCTGCGTCCATTTTTGGCTCGTAGTTGTACGATAACACATAGGTGATCGCTACACGAACCGGTCCTTAGATTTAGTAAGATAACGTACCAAGGAACAGTGCCGGTAACCCTGCACACAACCCTACACCCACCCTATCCCCCAAATCACTAATCTCTATGTTGCTATTAAATAACACATTAATCCTCATGAAGCAAGGATGATAATAAATCTATTTAATATTATCCATCCCGACGTTAGTAAGCTAAGCATATAATCTACCCAACAAAAGGTAAACTAAGGCGACAAGTCATAATAAGGAAAGACTAAGTAGATCTTACAATAGGTGCGCAATTAATTTGACACAAGCGTGCAATCTACAAGATAGAGATTTTTTGTAAAGTAGAAACAAAATGGTCAAGGACACTTGCTTTGCTGCTCCTGGGAACGGTATTCAACTACTTCAAACTCCTGCTGCTAAAAATCCTTGTATTGCCGGTCCGAGACAAAGTCGCCTCACGCACAAGAGCACAAACAATCAATCAAATGCAACAAAACAGATCAAGATCAGTATGATTATGTCATGAATGCATAGGTTATTTCGATACGATCGTTTTGATATATTATTCACTGAAATCAGAGTTACGGTTTAAAAGTTATAGCATTTATAATATTTAAGGACTAATCTGTAATTAATTATTAAGTTCTGAGGAGCTATCTGTAATTTATAAAATTAATTAAAGACTAAAAAATAATTAGGGGCTAAAATGTAAATTTGTCATAGGGTAAGGACTAACCTATAATTAAATAAAAGTATAAGGCCTTTTTTGTAAAATTGTCCTAATTAATTATTATTAAATTAATTGTTAAATAATTATTACTAATAAATTAATTATTAAATTTATTTCTCAAGCTAATAATATTATTAATTATTTTATTTAGTAATTAACAGATTAATTTGAAATTAACTAAAATTTTCTAATTAATTTAATTAACTGGCTTTGCTGACGTCATGCTGAGGTCATGCTAATGCAATAAGTCTTTGATTACTTTTATTTGGAAAACACGGTTTAATCTAGACCCTTGATCTTGAATTGGATGGATCGGAGAAAATAGATAACATGGTAGATTTTTGTGCGTTGGATTTGGATCTGATTGATGAGGTTAATTGGGTGACGTGGCCTAGATCTTGGCCTTTGGTTTTGGATCTAACGAATGGGATTTAATCTAATAAGTGGATCTAATAGAATTCGTCCGTTTTACATCAAACGGCCCTGGGCAGCCGGGCCGGGGAGGCTGGCCGACCGGCGCGGCCAAAGGCCGAGCAGCAGCGACGCCCATGGTGGCTCGTCGAAGTTACTTGGGGACAGCGTTCCAGGGTGTGGTTCGGTGCGGGAATGGGCTCAAGACGACGAGGAGGAGGAGGGGGTCATCACCTTGGGGTCAATCGGAGACGGGGAGGGCCGGAGACTTGCGTACGACGGCGGGGCTTCGGGCTGCTGCTCCGACGGCGTCGCGGGGCTCCAAGAAGCTCCGAGAAGACGGGAATGGGTTGGGCACGGGCGGCGTGGTTTGGGTGAGCTCGGTGAGGGGTCGGGGCAGGCTAGGGCGGCTTTCGGTGGTGGCGCGTCGGCGAGGCGAGGAGCTCGGGTTTGGATGAGAAAAAGGGCCGGGACGGCGAGGAATTTATTGGGAAGAGGGGCGGCTGAGTCGGGGGTCCGTTGGGCGTGATCCGCGAGGAAGCCAAGGCTGGCAAGCGGCGCGCGCGGGGTGATCGGCGTGGCAGTTGGGGGCGGAGGCGGCAGCGGCTGGGGCTTGGGGATGACGGGGTGGCCCCACACGTCATAGGGAAGAGAGGGTGCTTGGGCCTGGTGGGCAGCACGCGACTGGCAGGGAGGAGTGGGCTGCGCGGTGGAGGGAAGAGAGGTGGGCCAGCTGGGGAGGGGAGTGGGAAAATGGAGAGGGGAAGAGGGAGGATTGGGCCTAGGGAAAGATTTTGGGATTTCCTTTTCCTTCTTTTATTTCTTTGCTTTATTTCCTTTATAATTATTTAATAGCTTGCTCAATTATTTTCCAATGCATTAATTTAAATGCCATGCAAAGAATAGTATGCAATGCACTCCTAGCAATTTATTTGGAAAAGGAACTTTATCCTACTCTAATTTGTGAAATGCAATTAATAAATTCAAAATTTTAGTATTTTGAAAATGTTAAATTTTTAGGCTGTTACAGTATTCTATCAAAGAGAGCTGCTAGAGCTTCAATGCATGATGGGACTAGCTGCTTGGTGAAGATAGAAGAATATTCATCGAGAACCTCCTTGCTAATTAACTGCATCATGTTCGCCACTGGCGGACCCAAGTGTGGGCGAGCCCGGGCACTTGCCCAGGCTCCCTATCTGTTGTTCTTTAATGATGCCCCTGTTTTTTTATGGTTCCACACAATTATAAATCAGAAAATGCAGCTGCTTCGTACGTAAGTTTATGTATTTTTGTCATTTGAATGTTAGTGATTGATAAATTTGTGTGAACATATTACCCATTACGATATTCGCTCAGGCTGTATAAAATTTCTAGGTCTGTCACTGATGTTTGCTAAGAATACCGAGCAAACTCATCATTAGTTTTTTTGCTGCGCTTTGCTGACGGTATCAGTTGAAACTCAACATCTGCACCTGCTAACAACCTTCAACGTCCGCTGGGGGCTGTTCCTGGAGTGAGGGAATCAAATAGCTTCTTGAAAACTTGTTGGGGGTGGGGGTAGCCCAGCAACATCCTTTGTGAGTTTGGTGATGGATGCTATTGCTCCCTGACAATCCTCTGAACTCCGACTATGCAGATGCCTGACCCCTTGCTGTTCTGCACAACCGTTGGGACGTCTTCTCGAACATGCTAGTACAATTTTATATCACCACAAGCCAATACCATTATTAAATCTTATCATAAGACCCAATACAAATTAGTGAGAGGGTGAAGACGACAGTAAGGTATACAATGGAAGCCACTTGGCTGAACCCAGGGCCATCTTACGCCCCTTTGCTGATTTTGGGGTAGATAATTGGGAGGTGGGGTGATCCATACGAGCAGGACAAATGATCAGTTATAAAAAGCTAGACACTAATATCGATATCATCATATTTTACCACTGATGCTTATTTACATATTGAAATTCTTATTTTCTTTTTTAAAACAATTGCTTATAAGAATCTTTAGGGGAGTGTGTGATAGGTTGGTGGCTCCACAACAATGTGCTTTCATTAGAGGTCATTATAGATACTTTATTTAATCTTATCATGAGACTAATACAAATTAGTGAGAGGGTGAAGACGACTGAAAGGTATACAATAGAAGCCATTTGGCTGAACCTGTTAGAGTATAATTGGTAGTTTAGAATTATTATCTTAACCTACCATATGTATCATGGTTGCCTACCATATGTATTATGATAGGCTATCATATGTATCTCGAGTTAGCCTTGCCCCTCAAGTCATGTACTCTATATAAGCCAGTCAATGAGGCTCAATCAATCCATCATTCATACAATTATACCTCCCTCTCTCATTCTCTCACATGGTATCAGAGCCACATATCGATCTTATTCCTCTGCCCACCCTCCCAACCCTAGAGCTTCATGCGTCTATTGAGGCACCATGAAGAGGGGTGATGCTGTCATACCCCATTTCTGGAATATAATATGTTCTCTATACCAATCCCTGGATCAGTAGTTGGTACACATATACATAGTGAAAATCATAACTCATACAATAATTATTATATGAATCATCCCCATAAGTCTTACAAAGCATGGTCTTAGCTTACAAACATTGGGACATACGAAGCATCCCGGAAAGCATCACTTCAAACTAAACAAAAAGTACTACTAAAAGCACCACAGGCAAACGAGACGTCTACGCATCACCATCGGCTTCCACTTCTTCTTCTATATCTAAATAGTAGCAGCAAGGATGAGTACATAAGGTACTCAGCAAGTCATAACTCTAGCACAGGAGGAGTAATGCAATCATGGTTGTAGCAAGGGCGACCATTTTGGGTTGTATTTGCAAAAGCAAGTTTTATGCATGGCTTACTACGCAAAGGTTGCAATAGGGGAGCAAGGTGTTTATTTGTCCATATTTTACTGGGGTTGGTCGTGAGGGAGAATATAATCTATCCCGTCAGTACCCAAGTTTTATGGGGGGCACAAGTACACTTTCGTACCGTCCGTTGGCAGACAGCCGACACTTTCCGAAAACATGGGCCTCTATGCCCACTCATGCTAATCAAGGAGAATCATGAAAACTAATCATTGAGAACCCAATGCTTTAGCGTGCCATAATGGTGGCAACAGCCATTCCAGAAAGATTATACACTCTGCAAAGGTTGTACACTTTTTCCACAGGCTATGCTATCTTGCGCGACAGAGGTCGCATAGCATTCAACCCATCTAACTCAAGTTTCTCATAGATTCTGCCCAAGAGTCCAGGGTCTATCTTTCAGGGTTTTCGAGGCCCCGATGACGCGATTAGCGCTTTCCTTAGCCGGATCGTGGGATACTTCATCCACGTCTTTTCTTGGTCCCCTATGTCACTAGGTGATCACATAAACTAGGGGCGTTATCGAAGGGAGAATATGGTCCCAAGATGCGGGCTATCACTTCTATCAAGGGCTAGACCATGAGCAACTCAAGTCCACTTACTGGTCACTTTGTGTCCTACTGACCTCCTAGCTGCTCGATATGATAATCTCAAGCGACAAATCGAGTCCTGCCCAGGACAGGTTATGTGGTTGCACGAAATCACTAAGTTGAGCGTCCAACGAACATGTCTTTATATAGCAGGGGCGATGTGCTCGTCCACGGCAGGAGGACCACACCGAAGAGCAACACCTACCACACAGATACACTAGCACCAACATCTTTTATGAGCCTCACCCCACAGCCAAAACCACCCCTCTTCACCTAATCACAAGTTGCACTAACACCCAACTCGTTTTATTTACACCTACACCACCAAACTCCATTTTATGCATTTTTAACGTAATAATATAGGGTGTGGTGATGTTGATGACATCACTATGGGTTAAGAATACTAATAGTCCAGGCAACTTTCTGTCCATTAAAATAATTAACAAACGGATTTCTTATATTTAACAAGGATGCATCAACAATAAGTAATCAAGGCATTTAGCGGTATTAATGACAAGTAACTGACGTTAGTATAAATATACTAGCAACATAGGTTTAATAACTAAGCAATGGTTTAACATAAGTAAAATATCATGCAAGCATTTATACAAATGGGCACTATAGGAGCATAGCAAAAATTATAGGTTAAATATGATCAAGGGCGTTAGAGCTTGTCTTCGAAGGCGTCCTCAGAATCCTCCTCATAGTCCGGGTCTTCAGGCTCCTCCTCACCAAGCTCCTCGTCGGCTACACGTTACATAAAATAATAAGTCTATCGCAAAGCTATAAATAAATACTAACAAATAAAATAAAACAAGCAAGGGTTCTGGATATTAGGTGTGCTCCAAAGTGTGGGGCTCGAGATAACCATTCCATAGGTTCAAAGATCGTCGAAAACGGAGTTCGTATGGGGATTGGTGTTGAAAACAAGGTCTAGGGACCTTTCTAAAATTTTCAGAACTCTGCAGGGGGCCATTCTGTAAATTTCAGGGAATGGCTTCTAAAAGGTGATAAAAAGCCGGGCTAGGGTGTAAAACTTTCTAGAGTGAGGGTGTTTCTGCAAAGTAGGAATTTTCTAGGATTTTTAGGATTTAAATCTACACTAAAAAGGCTTCGGAATAAAATCCCGTGTGCACTTGCTCAGGTGGCCATACCGTTTCGCCGTGTGTGGCTGACGCGTGGGCCGCTGGTGTCTGTGTGAGGTGCAGTGAGGGTGGTTTACGTGGACCGGGTGCATGTGCTCAAGATGTGACTGCAGTCCATTGGACCGGATCTACGCGGGCACGACCGCGCATGTGTGAGAGGCCGGCTGGTGGGCCGCGAGGGCCAGGTGGCAGTGCCAGGTGGGCCAAGAGGGCCCATCGGTCAGGCGCCGTTAGGCTCATCCGGTCGGCGGCTCAGAACAGGGCACGCGAAGCGGCGTTCCAGCCGGACTTCGGTGAAACCTCGCGGACAGGGCAACACACTGGATTGGGCATGGCAAGATACTGTCGGGGCCGCGCGGTGCTAAGCTCAGTGAAGCTTCGCAGCATCCCAAGGTCAACCCGGCATAAGGAATGATGGCGCGGGCTGCGGCGAGCCGGATTGGCGAGAAGGGGTTCAGCACCAGGATTTGGGGCAATTTTGCCTGATATTCCCCGCGATTCCAAGCTTTGTCGGCGCGAGGAGTATCCCCGGAGATCCAGTCGGAGGGTGAGGAGTAATGGCGCGCGGGGAGCACGCTCTGCAGCGAGCTCGCGCGGCCATTGGCCATGGCGCGTCCGCGCTGGTGGAAGGAGAAGGGGAGTGTGCGCGTGGGCTTGGGCTGGCAGGGGAAGGAGGAACGCGGCCCAGGCGCGGTAAAGGAGAGAAAAGGGGAAGTGGGCTTGGCCGGCAGGGAGAGGGAGAGGAGAAGGAATGACCCAAGTGTGGAATTCAAAATCCTAGAATTTGAATTTCCGAAAAAATTGAATTTATTAATTTGGGAATTGAATATCCAGAACCACTCAAACACAAGGGAAAATAAATAAGAGAAAAAGTAAAAAAGGCGAGAAAAGGAAATTGATCACTATCAAATCCCAATTTTTATATTTTATGAAATTTGAATTTCATACTGTTTCTAAGTTAGTGAATTTTGATTTGCAAATAAGTCAAATGGTTCTTGAGAGAGAGAGAGAGAGAAAGAGAAATTTAGGAGGTAATTTTAGGGCTTTTAAATTGGTGACAAAATTCTAGGGTGTTACAGATGCTGATCAGTGCAGCGCCATGACGCGTGCAGTATTGGGATGGTTGACTTGAGAGTGCATGCACCGTTACGAACTACGATGGCCGTGGCTGTGTCGCCTTATAGTGATACAGCGATGCCGCCGATGATCTTCATCGCTTCATATTCATTGCTGGCATGGTCTTCATCGAGCTGTTCTTCGCTGACCTGTGGGCGCCTCGAGTCATAACATGGGGCCATCCTGTCTACCAGCAGGCACCCCAACTTCCTACTGGGGGGGGGGGGGTGCCCCGCAGACCCGACCACCACCATCGCTACCTGCACGCCATCTTGGGCTCCGCCACATCTTCATCCTCGTCCACCACGACCACATCGCTAGAGTTGTAGTCTCTATCTCAACCCCTCTTCGTCCTCTCCGGCAACGGCGGGCTGCATGGGCACTCCTCTTTGCCACTCTGCACACCGCGACCGCTTCAGAGGTCTTCTGCGGATCTCCTCTAACATTGGTGTTGTGTTCGTGATGGTCCCTGCCTCCGTGCGCTCGGTACTGGCAATACCGGTGCGTGCCTTCGGCCTCAACGCGTCTTCGGGTCTGGCGAACCCAAAGCACGCTTTGTCCACGGCGGTTCGACGTCTTCGACTTCAGCATCAACACCCCTCTTCACCGTGCCTCAATAGTTATCTTCTTCTAGAGCATATCCTCGCGCACCTTTGGTGCCACTTTGTGCCTGCGGCTTCATATGTGGCTCCTCGATATCGACACCTTCCACTTTGGCTTGATCGACTATGGCTACATCATGCACGACATTAGCAATCACGGCTACAAGTCTTCATCTCGGCTACCTCGACATTGGCACAAAGAGCTATCATCGTGTTGAGGACTCATGTCGGTTTCTTCTTCAGTCCAAGCGACTGCGAGGGATGTTAGAGTATAATTGGTAGTTTAAAATTATTATTTTAGCCTTTCATATGTATCATGGTTGCCTACCGTATGTATTATAATAGGCTACCGTATGTATCCCAAGGGAGCCTTGCCTAAGTCATATACTCTATATAAGCCGGTCTATAAGGCTCAGTCAATCCCTCATTCATACAGTTATACCTCCCTCTCTCATTCTCTCGCAACCCAGGGCCATCTCACGCCCCTTTGCTGATTTTGGGGTAGATAGTTGGGGGGTGGGGTGATCCATATGAGTGGGAGAAAGGATTAGTTATTAAAAGCTAGACACTAATATTGATATCATCATATTTTACCACTGATGTTTATTTACATATTGAAATTCTTATTTTCTTTTTTTTAACACAATTGCTTATTACTATGTTTAGTGGAGTGTGTGATAGGTTGGTGGCTCCAGAACAATGTGCTTTCATTAGAGGTCATTATATATACTTAGAGAGTGTTTGTGGCAGATGACACAGAGTAGAGCGAGAGATTTTCTTATACGCTTTTTAATTCCTGTTCGTAATATTTAGGCACGGCATAACAATTAATATCACCGAGGGAGAGAATTGACAGGCCAAATGGTATCTATTGGAATTGTTGTTGAGAAAGATGCAAACAGCATCCCGCCCAAGAAAGGGGCACATAAAATCACAACAAACAGACCCAGAGGACATAGCACAGGCCACTGGTGATGGGCTTGCCTTCTTGTGTTTGACAAGGCAAAGATCTAGTAACCTTATTTCCATGTGTGATTGCGTCACCAGTGAGAAGCCGCTGAGA
Source organism: Zoysia pacifica (assembly GCA_001602315.1). Taxonomy (NCBI): domain Eukaryota; kingdom Viridiplantae; phylum Streptophyta; class Magnoliopsida; order Poales; family Poaceae; genus Zoysia; species Zoysia pacifica. The sequence continues at coordinate 77,501 of BCLH01000075.1, forward strand.
GGACATGAAGCTCCACTGCTGTTTTAAATTATGCTAGTAAAATTGAGTGCAAGCGTTCCATTATATACAAGTTCATTTTTGCTCTCAAGTTGGATGCACAATTATTAAGTTTACAAGAGTTAGTGCTTATTGTAGGGGACATGTATCTGTACTTACGTTCCTGAACTAGCTAATATTTCAGGTTTTGCTCTGTCCTAGCCCTTCCCTGAGCTCTAACTCATACTTGCTAGTCAATATTCACTGGTGATAAGCTCCTACATTGGGCGTAATGGTATTTTTATATATTTAGATATTAATATTAATCATCATATGAGAGAGATGATTGTTAAATAGAATTAGCAAAAATATAAGTTAGTTATTCAATCGTGATGGAAATTACTTCGGATTCAAGATTTTTATAACCTATACTATATGATGTGGGATAAGATTATTCTCTCTTTTTTTTTGGAGGAACATTGTTTTGCAACAATAAACGACTGTTGCCACAAAACAAACCATAGTGGCAGAAAGTGAAATTAACAACACGACTCATCAAGATGCGATGTTCTCTACAACATTTGTGAAGCGATCGGCATGGTACTGGGGGTGATAATGCTGGCATTTTCAATTCCTTTCGCAACTTAAAGAGCAAGCTAGATAGATTATTACATACACGACCGGAAACCGGATGTTTACCGAGTACACGAAGATTTGCCGAGTGCAATTCTCCGGGCACTCGGCAAATGAGACGTTTGTCGAGTGTCACACAAACAACGCACGACGTACAGAAAACACTCGGCAAACCCTCACTTTGCCAAGTGTCTTAAGCCCAGCTCTCGGCAAACCATCTGTTTGCCGAGTGTTAGATTCTCTGCACTCGGCAAATCTAATGTTCGTTTGCGACCGTTACAGCTTACCGAGTGACTGCCGCTGATACTCGGCAAAAAGAATGTTTACCGAGTGTATTCCGAGAACACTCGGCAAACAAATGTATATTTTGCTGAGTGTTTTTTGTGGACACTCGGCAAAGAATTTGATTTTTTTTCTCACCTGCCCTCACATTTTTTTGCTGCCCACATACTGTGTATGCTACTCTATGTTAAAATTTGATATATTTTTTGGTCTTTTTGCTATATTTAGTTAATTTATTTCATTTAATAGAATTTTTAGAGATAAGTCAAATTTGAACTACAAGTGATTCGAATAATGCAATAAAATGAATAAAAAATTATATTCCTCTTATTGAGTCTAATGTGAGGCCTTATTCGAGAAATAATAGAAAATTTTGAACATCTTTGTCCACGAAACATGACCATAAATGTGTGGCCGAATTGTTTTAAAATTGTATAAAAAACAAACAAAGTCTGAAAATTATGAGATTTGTCAAGATCTCATGATATTATATGTGGAACATGTGATAAAAAATTGAGCGCGTTTCACACAAGTTGTACGTACGCTGCTTACATATCGAAGCATCTCCAAACAAGAATCTTACTATTGAGAAGGATTATTTGAGATTTAGAGTTAAAGTGATGGTCGAGTTGAGGTTTCACTTTAAAACTTTTTGTATAGGAAATAACTAACATAGATTGTTTTATGTGAAATTTTGGTGAATTTTCGGATCCGTTTGATAATTTTAATCAATTTACTACAATTATAGAACTTTAATTGGTATAAATTGATTTTAAGTTATAACTGCATGAAATAATGGCCTAATATTCGTGCAATGGAATATGCATTGTTTAGTGAATTTGACGAGGTATTTTCAAAGCACATTCGAATAAATTTAGTAAAACACGTTATAGAAAAAAATAAAAGAATAAAATACAAATACGGTTTGCCAAGTGTCAGCCAGTGGACACTCGGCAAACACAGTCTTTGTCGAGTGCCGTAAGCTGGACACTCGGCAAACCTGGCGGTTTTCCAAAAAAAAAATACTCTATGTTTGCCGAGTGCCAGGATCCGGGCGCTCGGCAAACCCTATTTACCACTTGACAAACAAGATGTTTGCGGAGTGCCAGGATTCGGGCACTCAGCAAAATCGATCTGGCACTCGGCAAACCGTTCTAGCACTCGGCAAACAATACGATAAGAAGACTTGTCTGCCCTTCTCGACTGTCACTCACACACACACCCGTCCGTGTGCGCCTCGGCCGGCCCCGCCGTCGTGCCTCGGCCGTCTCAGGTGAATTTTCTTCTATGTTATGGTTGTTGAATATGTAGTTGACGCGAGCGAAGTGGTTGTGGTGGTGCTACTTATCATGGTGCGAGCGAGGTGGTCATGGTGATAGTAGTCGGTATGTCCTGAGCGAGGTGGTGGTGGTAGTCGCCATGACGAGCATGGTGATGGTGGTGGTGGTAGACGCTATGGTCGCTATGGCCTGAGCGAGGTGGTGGTGGTGGTGGAAAGGGAGGAGCAGCTGTGAAAGACAGTGTATTAGATGCTCAACATTGACGCTATTATTTTCTTTTTTTTGCAAGAGAGACTTAATTGCATCGTCCTCGACTTGTCACTTTGCAGGACAGCAAGGTGAGACATAAAAGACTTTTTTTTGTCATGTTCATAGATCACGTAACCTAGTTTGGCGTCTTTCGTTCGAAACAGATACGGTTGGAAATATGCAGATTTTTGCATTTCTATAACCGTATCTATTTCGAATTGTCCACGTTTTTTGGATAGTTCGAGGATGCGTAGATGGGGTTAGTTTTCATGGTCTACTCATATTCGAGACAGAGTTTCGACATCACCTCCCTGTTGTGACCGGATACACAATCTCCCTTTCAGGACATGTATTCTAGTCATAGTTGGGAGGTGCTGCCGAAATTATGTCTCGGATAGAAATAGAGCATGGAAACTAACCTCATCTACGCATCCTCGTGTGTGATTAGGGCCTATCTTCACCTATTAGATAGTACAAACATCGTCTAGATGAAATTGATTTTTATATCACTCGCTGAGATGTCAGAGGATAGACAACCGTGAGTGGATGTACACGGGCCGTTCAAGTCAGGGTTCGTTGACCAGTGAATGGATTGAGAAGACCGATGAATGGATTGAGAAGACCGATGACGGAGAGTTCTTTTAAGAAAATAGGCTAGAAGGTACTTTTGAGACAGACCTAACCGAAGCGATCGGAATGGAAGTAGACAATGAAAGGGCTATCAACAAGGACGCTGGAGATGAGGTTCATAATGTGAAAGACTTAGAATTATTTAACCGATTACATTTAGGCAATGACAGTGATGACACCATTCCTCCTTAGAAGCACGGGCACGGTTATATTGACATTGGTGATAGTGATGATGAGACTTATGATCCAGCTAATCTCGATCATGATGATTATTTTTAATACATGTATGATCCGTACTAATAATTAATTTACTTTTTTAATACTAGTTTATTTTCTATTTTTTTTTTGCATCTCATTCTAAATACATTTTGTTTATCTGTTCTGATTTGTTTACTCTTTTTAATTGCAGGTGATTGAGCAAAGATGGTGGGCGGTTTTAGGAAGGTAAAATCGTTGTACAAAAGAGGTTTTGATGCAGCTGAGGGGTCCAGCAAGGGTCGAGAAAAGGGTGGAGGCAGAGATCAAGGGAGAGACAAGGCACCTGTAGCTCCACCGTCGCCTATACCTCCGTCGTTGCCCGAGGAGGAGGAGCAGGAAGAGGAGCAAGAGCAGGATGAGGAGCAGGAGGAGCAGGAGCAGGATGACGAGCAGGAGGAGTAGGAGGAGGCGACAGGGGGTTCTGCTTCCTCTGGAACGTCGGGTGTCTGGTTGCGAGGTCCCTCTACCCTCTCGACCCGATCGATACCTCGTGAGATACACCCACTGATTCGACCCACTGGTGCTAGGTAAGTAACTTAAAAAGTTGTCATTTATTTTCCATTTGATATGTTGAAAATCTTAATAGAAACTAATAATTTATCTTAATCACTTGGGCAGAGGTTGGACGCTTGTGGCTGCAGGTGATCATAAACACCATGTCAATGGCATCCTTGATCTTTTGTGCAGGCTACACTTTTCGAGCCTGGTTGCGTATGGTGGAGGGCATGAGCCGGCCTACACATGAGACCACTACGTTGCCTTTCCTGATGTACCAGATCGGTATGGCAAGGTCCTTCGCAACAAGGCGAAGCGGGTGACGGCTGAGCTATGGGTAAGTTTTTCTCGCACTACATTTAGTTTTCATTTGACATTGCTAAATAATGATTGGATACATCGTCTCTATATGCAGGATTTTTTCAGATACTAGGACGGATATGAGGCTAAGGCGGCTACTGTGGCTCACAAGGCCTGTGTCAAGCTCGTCAAGGATATGCATTACGAGGCGCGCGTCCAGGCCATTTTAACATACCATGCTACATACTTTGGCACGAAGATCACCAAAACTCAAGCAAGAACCATGACGATGACTCGGGAAGAATACCTGCAGCTAAATATAAAATATTAATACTGCTTTCTTCTGAGATTTAGTACGCTTAATTTGATCTTCTTATATGTCATATACTTAATGACGTGTAGGTGCCTTCGTGGTGGTGTGCCCAGCATCTCCAGTGCTGAGAAGAGATGGTGAATAAGTGGTACGCCGCCGAGTGGGAGGAGACGCACAACGCTTGTTGGGAGCGTCATTTGATGATGTTAGGTGCACCACACCATCAAGGCAACTGTAGCCTCGACGAATACGCGGCTAGATGGGTAAGCAAATTCATTTCTTTATTGTAACGCTCAATTCTACATAATTTCTACTCATCTTGCTATTTTTTTTAGTCCTTGTCACATGGTTGTCAGTCTTGCTCTTAGTTCAAGGCATGGGCTTTGGCCCACAAGGGCAAGGCGACGTCCGACGTCGACCACAACCCGGAGGACCCGCTCTCAGCGTACAGCAATGCAACCGTCCACAGTCACCTCAGTGAGTACACTGAGATGGCAAGAAAGATCTATGGGCAAGAGTACGATCCAAGCACCCAGGACCTTGATGGAGAAGTCATCATGAGGGTAGGAAGAGGCAAGAAGCACGGACGGTACTGGATTGGCGACAGCACACTCGACACGGCCAGCACTCCCACTCTCTCTCAGATTCGAGTAAGAAGCATGAGTTCAAGCCCGGTCATACGCCCACGACCAGCTACTGCACAGTCCCAGATGGAGGCACTTCAGGTTACTTCTGCTTTATTCATCGTTCTTTAATTTTTACATACATTTGCTTTGCATTGTAACATTGAGGTAAAATATTGTAGGCCGAGCTGGCAGAAGAGAGGAGGCTAAGGGAGGAGATGGCGGCGAGGATAGAGGCAGATCGGCAGAGGCAAGAGGGCGAGCGGCAGAAGATGGAGCAGATGTTCCACTGGATGCAAAGTCTTAGCGAGAGGATGGGTCAACCTCTGCCACCAGAGCTATTTCCTCCTTCACCTCCTCCTGCAACTACTCCTGTGAGTGTAAATGTTTTAAGTTGCTTGTTTCTACTTTAAATCTTGTCTAACAGATGCAATCTCTTCTCCTTTGTACAGAATCAATCGGCGGCATCGAATCAAGCGCCTCATACGTCGCTGTGGCCTCGTAGTTGATCAGTGTGTGAAGCTATTGGAATATGATAGATGTTTATTGTGTTTTGTGTGAGACTTGTTTATATAAACTGCATGTGATGTGATTTATATGTTTGTGGTCTATATAAATTGTCTGTGATGTGATTTATATGCTTCTGGTTTATATAAACTACCCGTGATGTGACATATGTGTGATTTTAACAGGTTTGTGCATTCCGAAAACATATTTTGTCGACTGACTCATATTTTGCCGAGTGTCTACGTAAAAAACACTCGACAAACATTCACCTAAGACACTCAGAAAACATTAAGTGTTTGCCGAGTGTCGTAAGCCTGGCACTTCGTAAAAAACAAGAGTTTACCGAGTGTCACATGCAGGCACTCGACAAAGTTTCTGTCACTGTTTTTTACCCGTTCGGTCTACTTTTTTTTTTCGAGGGTCTAAAAAGCACTCAAAAAACACTCGGCAAACGGCTCTTTACCGTCAAAAGGTAGATCGAGTGGCCTATGCCGTGGGTGGCACTCGACAAACACTTTGTCGAGTGTTTTTGGCTTGTTGTCGAGTGCCCTTGACACTCGGCAAACAGGGGCATTTCGGTTGTGATACAAGCTGCGACATACTAGCAGAATGTATATTGTCACCATGATAACATTATTGCTGCAACACTTTCAACATGTGGCCAATGGAACGAGAAATATGCGCGAGAAAGCTTCTCATATGTCCGTTTCAACCGCTCGGGTGATGATTTCTGGTCAAGGGCATATGGGAAGCTTGGAACATATTCGATTAGCCTACATCTGCTTGGATATCAACGGAGACAGAAAGATGACCGCAGAACCACACCCAGGAACATTATCGGATCGTAAATGGATATTTATCTTGGACGTTGGAGGTGCTAGCCAAGGTGCAAGTGTACTGGTGGAGGGTTTTACATGAGTTCTTCCAGGAGCGCTAAGTTGTTCACTGGCAGCACATTGAAAAGATTGAAAATTGTGACGCATGTGGAGCATAAGAGGCATGCAGAGTTTAATCAAACATGAATTAGTCCATTGCATGGTGACAATGCGGAATAAGTTCACAGCCAGGAACATTGATAAGACAACATCTCCCACAGCATAATCAGCAAACCTTATGCAACTAGATCTTTTAATAAGGCAGTAGCTCATGAGTGTGCTAGACAGGTTTCGCAAGAGCAAACATTGGAGTGGCACATAAACCCTCAATTATCTCCGAGTGACCTGATCGAGGATGATTGTAACCATGCTGGGTGGAATTAGTGAATCTCCCTTACCTAAAAATAGGAAAACATTATCGCTAGACTAGTCTCCGTCACTGGACAAGGCCAGTAAGAGAAACCTTAATTTAATATATGCAATTGTATCTAGCATTCATTGTCTAAGTAAAATTAACAACGATCTTCATCAACATGATGCTATATACAGCATTTGCGAAACGATCTCCATGCTACGTACTGATGGCGATGGTAATTTCAATTATTTTTACTTGGCAATGAAATGGCGAGAGAAATTAAAGAGCGAGATTAGCAGCATGAGTTTTTTCAGAATTTGCAACATAAATGTTACTACATAGTAGCTGAATGTATATATTATTATCATGGTAACGTTGCTGATGCACACCCTGCAATAAGCCAACACCTCGATTTCCTGAAAACCACTAAACAAATTATGGCTATGTTTGTGTTTGTTGCCACCTAATTTTTAGAGAACCTCATGAGATCTCATACAAAAATGAAGTAACAAATGCAATGGGAATCGGGCTACTAGCTACTGGATGGGCCAGCAGCATCGCCGTAATCTTCCTCGTCGCACTCCTGCAGACCCATATCGATCATGGTAAAAATATCTTCTTTCTCCTGCTTGTGCATTAATGCCTTCTGCTTGATCGAGAACAGTTCATGAGCACTTGCACTCTGATTGAGAGACGTCTTGAGGTCAATGATCTTTCTGTTGAGATCTTTTATCTGTGACAATCAACAAAATGACGTGAAAAACAGATTACGAGATTAGCAGTACATATATTTTCCAATAGAGATGCACGTTTCAAAAGCTTACTCTGCGTGTGTGGTTGCGGTATGTTTTGTCTTTGCGACAAAGTTGTTTGAAAATCATCATAGATGAAAAATCTGGTTCTGTGGCAGTTTCGTCCACCATCTGCTGAAGCATATTGGATACATCCCCGAAGGTCAGATTAGACTCCCTCGCTTGTTGTCTTCCATGTATCTTCTCAAGCATACTTGGGTACAACAACACACCCGTACTGGACTTGGGATCATACGGTTCTACTTGAGATGATTCCAGTATGTCAGGAGTGAACCCAAGATTTTTGACAGGCTTGAGTCTTCTTCCAGCATTGTTGTTTTCTTCTGGCTGAGTGATCGGCGGAGAAGAATCATGAGAGGGAGCTTCAGGGGCATTGTTGTTTTGCTCATCCTGCACAACCGGCTGAGAAGAAGATCCTGGGGCCGCTCCAACAACTACACATGGAATAACAGATTCATTAACCACAGAATTTTTTGTACCTATGATGTGAATGTGAATAATTATGCTCAATTATATAACTAAATAAGTTCCACACCATTTACAGCAGTGAAAATGTTTCCCAGCATACTGGCTTCAAGCTCCGCATCCAAGTTGTTGTTGTTTGGTGGAGCTGTGCCGATGTATGAAAATTTGTTTTGCAGCTTCCCGCAGTTTCCGAGTTTTCTCAGAATCTCCACACTGCTGTTGATGAACTCCTTCACTGATCGATGTGACCGATTACGTAAACTTATAGAACCAAACAAGAGCAAAAAATTAGTATTTCCAACCTCATGTATGTTTCTCATCGTCACATACGTTTGCTATCGTATATGATACGAAGTGTATGCATGGTTGAATTATTCAGTCAGTCGGTCTTTTGGCTATATCAAGTCACTTACTCAGCATAGAGTGTCTGGGACTTGCCATCAGCATCAGCGCTCTTGCGATAGAGGATCGCATGCTGGAACACGCCCTGATCCCCAACGTGCACGACGAACCGCAGCTTGTGGCCTCCTGCACAGGTGCACAAGAAATATAACAGGTCGATCGATCAATTTCAGAAGCTAGAAGATCATGTGCGTATGTACAATGCCACCGGGGTAATTACCAGATTCATGAAGAAGCTCGTGCGTTTTGCAGCACCTGGTGCAGTCCATTTGGTCCTGGACGAAAGGAACGTAGGCAGGGCCATCTTCCACAGGGGTTTCTTCCGCCCTAGACGGGCGTGGAGGTGAAGAAAGAATAAAACGAGGGGGTTCGGCGAGCATTTCACCCACCCAATCATACTTGTCAGTGCCGGCCTCCTGCTCCTCCAGAGTTGGCTCAGGGACGCCGTCATTTGCCTCCTCAGGCGCCGGCATCTCCGTGGGCTGTACGTCAGTGGCCGGTGCCTGGTGGTGTTCGGAGCCATCCAGCGCCGGCGCCTGGTTTTGATCGACGTCATCAATGTCTGGCGCTTCTTCGTAGCGCTCAACGTCATCCGTTTCCGGCTCTTCAAGGTCCTCGACGACCTCCATGTCCGACGATTCATGGTGCTCTATGTCTTCCGTGTCCGGCAGCGCTTGATGGTGCTCAACGTCATCCATGACCGGCACCAGGTGGTCTTCGACGTTGTCCATTGCCGGCCCCTGATTATGGGGCGCAGCGCCGATGGACGGAGCCTGGGAGACAAACGGCGATGCCTGCTGGGGCTCGATGTCGTTGGTACGCACCTGGTGGCCGAATAACGGTGATGCCTGGTGATGCACAACATCCATGGCGGGCTGGTGCTGGAAGCCGAACATCGGTACTGCCTGGTGACGCCCGACTTCCATAGCCGCTGCCTGCGGGAATCCGAAAGGCGGCACCAGATGGTGGTGGCCAACGTCGACGTTCGGCCCCGGAAAGCCAAGCAGTTGTGCCTCGTGATGTTCGACGGCGAGGTCGACGCCTAGGAGCAGCGACTGGAACCCAAATATCGGCACCGGGTGGCCCCCTACGTTGACAGTCAGCGGGTAGAAGCCAAACGCCGGCGCAGGAAGGTGGTGCTCGATGTCCGCCGCCGTCGGTGCCGCGAAGCCAAATGCCGGTGAGAGGTGGTGCTCGACGCCGGCGGCCGTCGCTTGGTGTTGCCTGGCGTTGATGATCGCCGCCCGGTGTTGGCCAACGTCGATTGTCGGCTGCGGGAAGCCGATCATCTCCGGCGTCTGGTGCTGTCCATGACTGCTGACGTCGATGGTCGCCCCATCGAACCCGAGAATCACCGGCGCCTGGTGTTGCTCGGCGTCGACGCCAGGACCCTGGAAACCGAGCATCGCCTCCGGCGCCTGGTTCTGTATCTGCACTACCGCCGGATGGGCATCGACGGCCGGAGCATTTTGGATCTGGCCGCCGCTGCCGGCGCCGGGATTGTTGGCCTCGGGTGCAGGCACGTCGAGTAGGTGCGACTCCAGGCCAGGGCTCCGCAGGTACCGGCTAACATCCCCGTCGGCGTCGTACCGCTCATAGGCCATGGCGACTGGTGGAATGGCCGGAGAACGGTGGAGGAAGGGAATCTAGTGTTTGGTCCGGTCCGAACAACAAAGCCACGCGGTTTCGCAGTGGAGCGTCTGTCCGACGGCGGCGTCGAATCGAGAGGGTTATACGGGCGTCATCCGTCATCAATGGGCGCCGGTTAGGGCACAGCGCGAAGGGACGCGACGGTTCACCGTCGAGAGCGCGGGCTACTGAATTTTCGGCACGCGCCCTTGCGCGCCATTCGATCGTGGCCGTCAGATACGCATCCGACTGCGCGGGTGGTGGCGACGGGGATGTCTGGGGGATGCTGGGCCTGATCGCAGCGAGTGTGTTTACTGGATGACGCCAGCAAGTGGTCAGACGATGACGCACGCCAGGTGCGTCCATTTCGGACAACGTGGGATGTTATGTTTTCGTGCGGGCCCCGAAGGGTGACGATTTTGAACGTGCTGATCGAAGAGGATAGTACATACTCTACGTATTGCTGGGTGCTCTCTCTACTCTCTACCACCGTTTACAAGACACATAACTACTGTTGCTTTCTTGTTTAAGCCTATTTTGGAACAAAGAAATTTTTTCTGATTCTTGCGTTTTTTCTAGCAAATTCTTATGAGATAATTTTTGCGAAAATTCTGCATTTCAAATGAGACCTTATTTTTTGTTGAGCGGTTGCATTAATTGCAGGTGCTGGTACTCAGATTTGGAATTGAAAAAGTGCTACAGTTTTATAAGACATCAATTCAGTATATTTCGTCACTATGCAACAACTCCGGAATCTTGAATATCTCATATAAGATACGGAGTAATTAACCTTTTACCAGTTATGATATACTTCTAATTCTGTTTTCTATAAATAAAGGACACCCTTTATCTTCCTGGTGATCATGTTCACCCAGCGAGCATCCAAACAAGGGATCAGTCGTAACTGTGGTCTGTGGGGCACTGCCGGTTGCTTTGGGTCCACATACCAGTGATCCAACAGTTACCAACACTGAAGATCCGGGTCCCTAGACAAGCCCCACTATGACAATTAGTTGATCCTAATCCAAACTATACATATAAACTCCACTTTACTCAGCGTTGTGCATGTGTATGGTGTAAACTAGTGACTGTAAGGTTACCTTTCAAACTTTTAGTTAAAAAGTTTTCAAAATCTTCTCCACGTTTGAAAAATATTTTTTTAACAAAAAGAAGTTTAGAGGGTAACCTTAGATCTATAAATCTATTAACACCCTTGTACATGTAAACTCTGTCATCTGAATCTATCTAAACTAATAGTAATTAGAACACAAAGATCTGCCTGATTAGTAGTAATTAAAACACAAAGAACTGCCTGAACAAAATATTTCTAGATTCAAATGAAGCAGACAGTATATTTTCCATTCATTAAACCATAATGATATTTTTACAACATAACAAATGATTTCAAAAAAATGCAGCGCCATGTTTATATACTGTATTAAAATAATCAAAATAGAAACATACACTATATTTACCATTCATTAAATCTTAATGATATTCTGACAACATATCCCAACGCATGATTCCAATAAAAATGCAGAGCCATGATAATTTCTTATATCTTCTATATTTATATAAACATAACCTACTAAGCAACATTAACTCATATCTCTACAACCACATGAAGCCACATCATCATAAAAATGAACCCATTTGGTTTTTTTGTTCACTTGATCCTCGCCGTCCATCTCTTTTTTTTATGTGAACAGAAGTTTCATTTCTATTAATCATTAAGATTACAATTATGACTCAAGCAATCCAAGTTTAATTGATGCAAACTATGCAAAACACATATGACATGTACCTATAAAACTAGGTACTTATGTGTTATATAGACATGTTTGCCGTTGTTGTAATTATTTATTCTATTGATATATAGATTGCTACTTTAATTTATTATTGGGTCATTTCCATATTAGCCATCGAAATTTTTTTTGATTCCTTATTAGTCACTCAAAATTTTGAATTTCCTTATTAACCACTAATATTAACTTTCTTTCTTTATTCACCACTCTTATACATTTAGAGGCTTGAAAAACACTTGTCTGCCTCTCAATCATTTTTTCACAAAGTTTTCTCATTACTCATTTTAGTGAATATTATAGGAATCAATTTTATCTCACAAATTCACATTATGTCTCACGAGCTTAAAAGGAAATAAAATTATTCGGATTAAATTTTAAAATTTGAATTTGAATTTTAATTGTAAGTAAAATTTTTTCCTTGTGAAATTATAGATGCCCCAAAACCAAATAAGTAACAAGAGTAATGATAAAATTTAGGAAAAATTGAAAGAAGGGCAGAAAAGTCTTTTTTAAGTACCCAAATGTATAAGAGTGACGGAAAGAAAGTTAACATTAGTGGTTGATAAGAAAATTTAAAATTTTAAGTGGCTGATAAAGAACAACAAGTTTTTTGGATGGCTAATAAGGAATTTACCCATTATTAATTCAATGTTTTTGACTTAATATCAATTATCAACTGATTATGATATATATATATATATATACCTGTATAGATTCCTTTGCTTTCGAAAGTCCGAACTCATTTTATTCATTTTTGGTTCCAGCTTTTCTAGTTTCACTTCCATATTGTTATAAATGTGAAAATAAACAGTTAGTGTGCTTTTCCCACTATTTCCGTTCCTTGTTAGCCCTACTCAGGTTGTCAACTCTACTTAGGTGTGGGGAACTGAAGTTAACACGAAACAACCGACGTGGTGTGCCCAGCCCAAGCAGATAGCGCTTGAATGCCTTGGTGCAAGTGATGTGGATCATATTTTTGATGAGTACATCAATGGAAATAATCACACACGGTAGATTATGACTGCAAAATAGAATAAACTTGCAACAAAAGCCACGACTTCATATAAAATTCAATTTGAGTGTTTAAGTACATTCTGCAAAGCTCATCAAGTATACTTTCGAGTGGATCCAATCTCACCTTTATATCACATCGAAGTCAGAGCCAATCATCATTTTAATATAGAAGCCGTTTTGTCACCCCAAATTAGGCCGTTGGTCCGTATATCAAGTACCCCATTGGAGACGCGTACTAGGGTTTGAGGACAATCTCATCACCCTCTGATTGTCCTCCACTCTATCTAAAGGCCTCAGCCACCACCAAGAACACTCGAATTTTGATAGATTGAAGTTTCGCCGCCACTACTTCGCTTGCAGCGAACGTGTCGACTAGACCACCCGTCTTTTTGTCATCGGAACCGCACCTTTTGTTGTTTTAGATTGAACTCATATTTTTATCTAGCAATTCAGTGTTTGTTCATCTCGTTCTTGCTTGTTTTTCGATTGACTGCAGGAATTGATCTTCATGATCAGGTTGATGTTGCTGTTCCAGCAGGGTCAATAACCATTCGAAGTTAGTTCTATGATTGCTAAGGCGCACACGACCTATTCGTTTGTAGTCGAATCGTTAGGGTCGGCACCAATAAATCGATAGTTATCAGCTCATCGAAAGATTGCGCACATCAAATCTTATCAAGTGGTATCAGCTTCTAGGTTGCTCGGTGAGATTTGCCCCTCTTTTTTTGTCGTTTAATTCATATTTCCGCTGTCCACATAAAAGTCATACAAAAAAATCTTGAATCATTCTCGCTGTCCTAGACCTTTGAGCTTGTGCATCATTCTTTTCGGTAATTTGGTTGTTGAATTCGTGGTTGCATCATCATGTTGTGTTGTTGGTCTTAGCGTTTAATCTATTAGAGTTTCAAGTTCTTGTTATGTTTGGCTCGTATCTATAATAGAAAAAAATCAATCCAGATTTGAGTTTGTTGCAGATTCAATTACCAGTTTTTGTTGCGGAAGAAAGCGACTATATCTCTGTGATCCGTTGTTTGTTTGTAACGTTTTTACACAATCTCAAAAGATCTTTGTGTTATCTTTCCAACGGATCCACACTTGCCAAAAAATCCACTAGAGCATGTCGCAATCAAAAAAGAGGCCTGATATTTGCTATCTGTATTTTTTATCTCTGTTTTCATTCCTTCTAGAAAAACAGTGAGAGACAAAAAGAGAAAAGAAAGAAAAAGGAAAAGAAAAAGTGAAAGTTTCCTAGAGGGGGGGGGTGAATATGCAACCTAAATAATTCCTAAAAAATCAAACTCAACGAACTTTCAGACCACCGGAGTCTTCGGTAAAGTGCCGGATACTCTGATCACCGGACTGTTCGGTAACTTACCGGACACTCCGGTCAAACAGGCACTTTTGATGAAATTTGAATATAAGTAAGTTTTAGCTAGTTCTAGCAAATTTTACTTGAATCAAAAGACTAGAATATAATATAGGAAGTAGATCTAAGCAATTAAACAAGCTAAGACTAGAGAGCAAGGAGATCGAAGCAAATCTATGAATATGAACAACAAAAACAATATGAACTTGCAAGAATGAAGAGCACAAGGAGACACAAGATTTTACTCTGAAGTTTGAGTCCACGAAGGAACTCTACGTCTCCGTTGAGAGGTTCACAAAGAACCGAATCTCACTCGATCCTTTCTCTCACTCAACCAACCACAAAGGTGAAGTTGAGTTCTCCACTAGCAAATCCCTTTGAAGAAGGGGTGAACAAACTTCTCGGGCATCACCACACAAGTTGGGAGCTCCTGGGCACGCCTAGCCGTATAGGAGCAAAAGCTCTAAGAGTAACAAACTCGAATCGAAGCTCGACGGTGCTGCAAATGCTGAATTAGAATGGAAGCACTTCTCTCACAATCCCTAGCTCAAATCTTAGGAGTGGGAGAGTGTTTTTAAAGCTCAAAAGTGTTGTAAACAAGTGTGAGTCGCCAGCCTTCTCAAAAGGGGTTGAGGGGGTATAAATACTTAGGCTCCAAAAAGGAGCCGTTGGACCATATTCTAACTGACCGAACACTCCGGCATTGTGCTGAAAACTCCGGTCCACCGGAGTCTCCAAAAAATTGCCGGATACTCTGGTGAGGCCTGTCGGGTTGGCATAGCTTGAGCCACCGGAGTCTCCGGTACTGTGTCGGATACTCCGGTGAGCCCTCTCGGGTGCAGGCTGCTAGGCCACTGAAGTCTCCGACACTTTTTCAGACACTCTGATGAGCCTTCTCAGGTAAAGCCAGTAAGCCTTATCGGATACTTCGGTAATGTGCCGGATACTCCGGTAAGAAATCTCAGGTTAGGCCAAGATTTGAGCATTTTTGGCACTTTAAGACCTCAATTTGAGTCTCCCTTGATAGTACGGCATACCTAGACTCGAGAATTGATAAAAACTAGTATTCGTCCATGAGAAAAGGCTCCATGACTTGATGCAAGAAAATTGAGGGGTCTTCTTTTTCTTTCAATATTCTTTTCTTCTTTTTGAATCTTCTCGGTTGTCAATGCACTTAACAAATGTCATTAGCTCTTTGAATGGTTCGTCATCATACACCAAAACCCACTATAGGGCCTAGATGCACTTTCAATCTCCCACTTTTTGGTGATTGATGACAACCCTTTCAAAGCTTCAAACAAATATATAATCAATGATTTTGGATGCTTATGATAAATGAAGCTCCCCCTAAATGTGTGCATGTATTTGAATTCCTTATTTTGGCTTTAACATTTCAAAATGCACATATTTGAGAGAAAATATGAGAGCTCCCCCTATATCCAAGCATCCGTGGGGTGCAACAAGTGTGTGGACATAACAAGTGTAATGCATATGACAATAAATATCCACACAACAAGTATATGAAGATCAAAAAGAACATTTCACCATTACACCACCACATATCATAAGCGACATATCATTGGTGGCAACATAATAACCAAATCTCACAAATAGAGTACAAATATAGTTATTACAAATCACAAATCACATTGTCTTATACTAACATTCACACAAGTCTTATATGTCCATCATTACAATAATATAAGCCCGAAAATAAAGAAGGATGCCATGATAGATATCTTCTCCTCCTTTGGCATTACATCACCAAAAAGAGAAAAGAATACAAAGTGGTAAGCTCAAGGTGTGTCGTCGCTATCTTCATCACCTTCTTCTTCATCGCCTTCTCCTTCACTTTCTCCCGCGGCAGCTGCAACATCCTCTTCACCTTCTTCCTCACTTGCTTCAGCTCCACCCTCTTGCTCATGTTCTTGGACCAACCGTTGAGCATAGGCAAGAGGATCCCAAGGATTGTCAAAGATAGGAGGAGGAGGGAAATCCGAATACTCGCAGAGAGGAGAAATGTTGATGTTAAGATGAGAAGCAATCCGATCTCGTCTTGCCCCTAGAGATTGGAATTGCTCTCGGGTCTCGCGGCGATACTCTCTAATCTCGGTAACATTGTGAGTTCACACGCTAAAGACTGCCTTGAGAGCCCGAGCATTGAAGGAAGAAGAATAAGACTTATGGTACTTCTTGGAAGCACCGTGAGAAGGTTGTGTGGAAGGCTCATGCGAAGAGAAATCACCTCTAGAAGATGGAGCTGCTGCACGAGAAGTAGATCCAGTGGATGTCCCAGTGGTCTGAATGCGATAAGGATTGTGCTTTACCTCACAGTAAAGTTGGACATTGAGCAAAGAGTAGATCATATACATGATGTAAGGGTGGATCATATACATGATGTAAAGAGCATAGCTGCAGCTCCGGATCGGTGTGGTCGAAGTGACAATGATTTCCTGAAAGATGAAATCAAAAACACTGAAACCCCCTCGAGTGGCATCTATGTCTTGCATCCAGTAGAGCAAGTTCCTTGCCATCTGCATAACACTCGAGGCATCTTCATATCGAGGGCACAAGGTGACACGGAACAAGGAGTTGAGATACTTGAAGAAAGGTTTCATCCCGTGCACCTTCCCAATACTGATGGGTCCAAGACTTTTATCATAGAGAAAGGCTATCTCTCCATCAAGAAGAACCCACTCAGAATGAATCTTGTGCTTCCCCAAGTCCTCCTGACCAAAACCAAAATATGCAGCAAACTGTGAGTAGGAGACTTGGTAGCGGTTGCCCTCTAGTGCCCAGTGGAGAATAGGCTCATCTCTATCCCTGTCAATCTAGAAAGTAGTGTAGAACTGAGCAATTCTCATCACACCAATCTTGCTTGAGCCCTATGATGTCCTTGCAGCCCTTCTGCTCACAAGCCTTAATAATCTAATCAAAAATAGGATCCTCGGCTACACTCATGTAACTCCAGTCTATCCACTTCATAAGAGTTGTTTTGACCTTCTTATCCACAATCACAGACTTGTACCAATCCATGTGAAAGAGGTTATGAAACCTGTAATCAGCACAGCCAGACTGTCTCTCCAAAGAATAAGGATTGGTGTACCTCTTGGTAATTAAATCATGAGAACCCTTCGTGTAGTTGATAGGCTTCATTGGATACACAAAACGTTTCCAATTCTCAAACTTAGGATCTGTCACTGTATAGTGCACCTTAGTACTCAAAGGATGGGGAGTAAACTGATCATCAAAAGCAGTGCCTTGCCGACTAGCAACTCCCTTTCCCTTGCCAAGACCTCCTCCAGTACTCCTCCATAATGGTAAAGTGGTACCAGGAGCAAAATCTCGAATAACAATGCCTTGGTCCTTCCTAGATTGCTTTTTGGAGCCTGCAACCTTTCGTTTGCGCTTGAGACACTCCTCCTCATGCTCGCTCTCAATCTCCGGCTCATTTTGAGGTTGAGCTCTCCTTTCACGAACCATCTATCAACAAAAGAGTAGAAGAACTACTAAGATCAATGACAAGATAGGACAAAAAGGTATGAAAAATTGTGCAAAATCACTGACGCACCGAAGTCTTCGGTAACGTGCCGGACAGTCCGGTAGCCGGAGTCTCCGGCACTGTGCCAGATACTCCGGTGTATCGGAACCTCCGGCAAGTTGCCAGTTTCGGTCCCTCGTGTTCTTGGCAAGAATCGATGAGATCTCTCTAACCATCCGAGGCATTGCAACCAAACTTTCAGCATCACAAGGATACATGAAAACAAGATGATTCACAGAAGGAAATCCCTTAGAATGGTCTACGGAGAGAGATCAGGAAAAGTTGGATTTCGATCGAAATACCTTGTTTGAGCCTCGATCCGATGGTGAATGCGTGAGGAAGCCTCAAGGAGTCTTGGAGATCAATCCCTTGCGAGGACTCTGTCCGATCCGAAGGATTTGAAGAGTGGTGATTTTGGGATCAGAGAGACGCATTCGGGACTGTTGAAGGCAAATAGGAGATGAACGTTGGAAGTGGGACCCGCAGAGGTTTAAATACCACCAGGCCAACAGACACTCCGGCGAAGTGCGGAGTCTCCAACCACCAAACTATCCGGCACAACGTTGGAGGCTCCGGTGGGCCTTCTCGGGTTCGGCCACAAGAGCCACCGGACACTTCGACAAAGTGTCGGACAGTCCGGTGAGCCTTCTCTGGACAGGAGCAGGAAATTCAAAAAAATCTTTGAAATTTTGGATAGAACTTTGGAGATTTTGCAAGAATAGGCTAATATATATATATATATATATATATATATGAACATATAAATACTTTGTCATAAAGTGATCAGCAACAATCAACAATCAAAGCAATGATCACTTTACAATAAAGTTGATCCTAAGACTACGAACGATAAAATACTTTGAAAATCACTCAACATTTTTGCAAATAGAAAATAACAATCAGATGTGCATTACTTCAAGTCACATTTCGAGAATCAATGATATTAAGCTCACTTCTAAGCTCACGAAAGCGCTTCTCATCTAGAGGCTTGGTGAAAATATCAGTCAATTGATTTTTTGTGGGTACATAGAATATCTTCATATCCCCTTTTAGTGTATGATCTCTCAAAAAATGGTGCCGAATGTCTATGTGCTTTGTGCGGTTATGATCACAAGGATTATTAGCAATCTTGATGGCACTCTCATTGTCACATAGGAGAGGAACTTTGTTCTCAAAGTAACCAAAGTCCTTAAGGGTTTGTCTCATCCATAGCAATTGGGCGCAATAGCTACCCGCAGCTATGTACTCGGCTTTGACGAAAGATAGGGCAACGGAGTTTTGTTTCTTAAAGGACCAAGATACAAGAGATCTTCCAAAAATTGGCAAGTTCTCGATGTGCTCTTTCTATCCACTTGGCATCCGACATAATCCACATCGGAATATTCAATGAGATTAAAAGTGGAACCCTTTAGATACCAAAGCCTTAGGTTTGGTGTGTGAACTAAATATCTAAAGATTCTCTTAACGGCCCTTAAATGGCACTCCTTTGGAGCGACTTAAAATCTTGCACACATACACACACTAAGCATGATATCGGGCCTAGATGCACAAAGGTAAAGCAAGGATCCAATCATAGAGCGATATACCTTTTGATCCACCGCTTTTCCATCGAAGTCAAGATCAAGATGACTATTTGTCCCTATAGGAGTCTTGATAGGTTTAACATCCGTCATCTTAAACTTATTGAGAATGTCATGGGTGTATTTGGTTTGACATATGAACGTCACTTTCTTGAGTCGTTTCACTTGAAAGCTGAGGAAGAACGTCAACTCTCTCATCATTGACATCTCAAATCTTTTCTTCATGACTTTACTAAACTCATCATAAAAAGTTTTGTTAGTAAAACCAAATATTATATCATCGACATATATTTGGCACACAAATAAATCATTATCAACTATTTTTGTGAAGAGGGTGGAATCGGTTTTTCCAATTGTAAAATCACTTTCAATGAGAAAGTCCCTAAGGCATTCACACCATACTCTTGCAGCTTGCTTAAGCCCATAGAGCGCCTTATGGAGTTTATAAATGTGGTTAGGATGCTCATCATCTTCAAAGCCCGATGGTTACTCCACGTACACTTTTTCTTTATTCGTCCGTTGAGGAATGCACTTTTCACGTCCATTTGATATAGCTTGAAATCATGGTGAGTAGCATAGGCAAGTAATATACGAATTGACTCAAGCCTAGCTACGGGGGCGAAGGTTTCATCGAAATCTAAACCTTCAACTTGTGAATATTCTTTTGCCACAAGTCTTGCCTTGTTCCTTGTCATGACTCCATGCTCATCTTGTTTGTTGCGGAACACCCATTTAGTGCCTACAACATTTTCATTTGGACGCTCCATCAAGGACCAGACTTCATTCCTCTTGAAGTTGTTCAACTCTTCTTCCATGGCGCCCAATCCGGATCATAAAGTGCATCTTCTACCCTAAATGGTTCCAAAGAGAAAACAAAAGAGTAATGTTCACAAAAAGTAGCGACTCGTGATCTAGTGGTTACCCTTTTTTCAATATCACCGAGTATGTTGTCGACGGGGTGATCCTTTTGAACACTTTGATAGACTCTTGGGTGTGACACTTGAGGTCTTGGTTAATCTTGCACTTCTTTTTCATCTCCCCCTTGATCATTGCCCTCTTCTTCTTCTTGGGCTTCATCTTGTGTTGGAGGTGATGCAACATTGGAGGATGGGTCATTTTGGATATCTTGTGGATCACGTGGACGTACATCACCAATTGCCATCCTTCTCAATGCATCACATGGAGCTTCTTCATCATCTAAAACATCAAGATCAACTTGCTCTACTTAAGAGCCATTAGTCTCATCAAACACCGCACCACACGTGACTTCAACTAAACCGGAGTTTTTGTTAAAGGCACGATAGGCACGAGAGTTTGAGTCATAACCAAGCAAGAAACCTTCGTCCGCCTTTGGAGCAAACTTGGATGATTTGTGTTTCTTGTTGAGAATATAACGCTTGCTTCCAAAAACATGAAATTAAGAGACGTTAGGTTTGTTACCGGTGAGAAGCTCGTAGGGGATCTTCTTCAAGATGTGACGAAGATAGAGCCGGTTGGTTGCATGACATCCTGTATTCACTGCTTCGACCCAAAAGTGATCGGAGGTCTTGTATTCATCGAGCATGGTTCTTGCCGTCTCTATGAGTGTACGGTTCTTCCTTTCGGCAACTCCATTTTGTTGAGGGGATTAGGGTGCTGAAAACTCATGCTTGATGCCTTCTTCATCAAGATACTCCTCCACTTGAGTGTTTTTGAATTCGCTTCCATTGTCATTTCTTTTCTTCTTGACTCTTAAGCCGAATTCATTTTGAGCTCTTCTAAAAAACTTCTTGAGTTCTATTTGAGTTTCACTCTTATCATGCAAAAAGAACACCCAAGTGAAACGACAATAATCATCAACAATTACAAGACCATATTTGTTACCGCCAATGCTTATGTAGGCTATTAGACTAGAGAGATCCATATGGAGCAATTCCAATGGCCTTGTTGTTGTCACGATGTTTTTGACGAGATGTGGCGCTCCAAATTGTTTTCCGGCTTAACATGCTCCACATAGCTTATCTTTCTCAAAAACAACATTGGTTAGTCCTAGGATGTGACCGCCTTTTAAAAGCTTATTAAGATTCCTCATTCCAACATGGGCTAGCCTATGATGACACAACCAACCTTTGTTGGATTTTGCGATTAAACATGTGTCAAGTTGAGCCTTGTCCATTGAGAAGTCAACGAGATAATGCTTTCTCTTTAATACACCTTTAAAGGCAATTGAGTCATCCTTCCTTCTAAAAACCGTCACACCCTCATTAGTGAACAAACAATTATAGCGTATCTTACAAAGTTGTAAAACGGACAATAAATTGTAGTCTAAAAAATCAACAAGTAATACATTAGAAATAGAATGCTCGGTTGTGATAACAATTTTAGCATAACCGCGCACTCTTCCTTGTCCATTATCACCAAAAGTGATGCTCTCCATTGAATTTTCATTCTATAAGAGGTGAACATCCTTTTCTCTCCGGTCATATGATTTGTGCATCCACTATCTAGCACCCAACTTGATCCACCGGAGAAGTACACCTACAAAACAAGTTAAGCCTTGTTTTTAGGTACCCAAATTTGTTTGGGTCCTTTCACATTAGCCACGAGAGTCTTAGGCACCCACACACAAGCTTTTGAGTTCTTGTTGCGTGGCCTAACATACTTAGCAATTATTCTACCATGCTTGTTTTTCAAGAGAACATATGATGCATCAAAAGTTTGAAATAGAATGGGCATACTATGAGAAGCATTAGCATGATGATCATAAAACTTAGAAAGATCATTAGTGACTTTGGTCTTGGCTTGCTTCTTTTGGTAGGTTCTCTCTTTTGTGAATTTTAGGAACTCTTGGCCGTTCTTGAATTCTCTTGTATTTTGCTTTCCACTATGAACATAGCCAATACCGTCCTTGACATAAGAGCGCTTTGTATTCAAATATGCACTTCTTGCATATTCAACCTTCTTACTGTCAAGCTCTTGCTTATTTTGATGAACTTGCCCTTCCAAAGTTTTCACTTGATCTTTTAAGTCATGAATCAATTTAACATTAGTAGCACAAACTTCAAGGTCAATATTCTTACATCTAGCACAATGTTTGGAAGTTTTAGTTAAGCTAGGTGCATTCTTAGGTTTAGAGTTAGACCAAACAGTATCAAATTGCACTTCAAGGTCTTTACGGACCTTTTTCAAGGCATCATAGTCTCCTTGAA
>BCLH01000075.1:100088-117696 GCA_001602315.1 Zoysia pacifica
ATAAGCATTTTGATTTTAGTGATGGCATTTTTACTTAAGCCTTTAAGCAATGCCTCATCATCACTATCTCTTTCTAATTTCACATCACTACTAACATATTTATGAGGGAGGTTGGATTTGGTTTTTACCTTACACTTGCCTTCCTTTGCCATCAAGCATTTGTGAGTAGTGCTTTTGCTCTTGTTGAGGTTGGTGAAGAGAGACTTGCTTGATGAAGATTCTTTGATGGCAAATATAGGAATGCCTTCATCATTTGGATCGAAACTTTCTTCATTTGAGTCCCATTCTATTCCTAGATGGGCTTCACCGCTGTACTTCTTCTTTGAAAATTTCTTATCCTTGTTGAAGCACTTCTCCTTCTTCTTGCCATCATCTTCTTCTTTCTTCTCATGTGGGCAATTAGCAATAAAGTGCCCATACTTCTCACAATTGTAGCAAACTCTTTTACCTCTTATCGTGAGCTTATCTTTCCTCTTGTAATCACGGTAATTGCGCTCCTTCCTCATGAACTTCTTGAATCTCTTGACAAAGAGAGCCATGTCTTCATCATCAAAGTCGGAACTTTCATCTTCATCACTTGAGCTTTCTTCAACTATTTTCTTGCCTTTGCTCTTCTTGCTAGGCTTGAGTGCTATGTCCGGATTCTTTGAGCTGGAGGTGCCCTTTGACAAACTCTTTACATATTGTGCCTCCTTCTCCATCATCTGATGGTTGATAATCTTTTCAAGCACTTCATCGGGGGTCATCTTCTTGTAGTTAGGGCTCTCACGAATTAGTGTACACAAAGTTGTGTTCCTAACCGTATAAGCCCTAATCTTCTTGACAACCTCATGATCACTCTAATTTTTTCTTCCATAGGCTCTAACCATGTTGACGAGAATCTTGAGCCGGTTGTACATCTCTTGAGGGGTCTCATTGTCTTCCATCACAAATCTTCCTAATTCTCCCTCAATTATCTCAATATTGGCAATTCTTATGGTCTTGGTGCCTTCATGAGCAACTCGAAGAGTATCTCAAATTTCCTTTGCCAAGTTCAACCCATCAACCTTGTTGAACTCTTCTTGATTGAGTGATGAGAGAAGAACCGTCACCGCTTGAGCATTGCGGTGGAAATCTTGTTCTTGTTCCAGAGTGAGTTCTTCATCGTCATCACTATCTGGATATTCAGCACCTGTTCAAACAATATCCCAAATGCTCAGGTGAAGCGAAAATAGGTGATACCTCATGTTGTATCTCCACTTGGTATAGTTCACCCTATCAAATTGAGGTGGTTTACCAATGGGTAACGACATGAAGTTTGTGTTAGAATTATGGCGAAAATAATTGAAAGGAGTCTTAGAATAGTCCTATTTAACTCTTTTCTTTTTTGTCTTCTTCGCCTCTTTGGCCTTTCTCCTGAGGAGTGAGAAGGATTCTGCATTACTCTCACTTGAAGAAGAGTGTTCAATATCTTCGCTTGATTTTTCGCTTGCTTGGCTTGATTCCCTTAGACCCATCATCTTCTCTTCAAGCGGTTAAGCTTGACTCGAAGAGTTTGGCTTTGATACCAATTGAAATTGCCTAGGAGGGGAGTGAATAGGCAACCTAAAATAATTCTTAAAAAATCAAACTCAACAAACTGTCAGACCACCGAAGTCTCCGATAAAGTGTCGGATACTCTGGTCATTGAACTGTCCGGTAACTTACCGGACACTCCGGTCAAACAGGCACTTTGGACGAAATTTGAATATAAGCAAGTTTTAGCGAGTTCTAGCAAATTTCACTTGAATCAGAAGACTAGAATGATATAGAAAGTAGATCTAAGTAATTAAACAAGCTAGAGACTAGAGAGCAAGTAGATTGAAGCAAATCTATGAATATGAACAACAAAAACAATATGAACTTGCAAGAATGAAAAGAGCACAAGGAGACACTAGATTTTACTCCGAAGTTCGAGTCCACGAAGGAACTCTACATCTCCGTTGGAAGGTTCCAAAAGAACCGAATCTCACTCGATCCTTTCTCTCACTCACCCAATCACAAAGGTGAGGTTGAGTTCTCCACTAGCAAATCCCTTTTGGGAAGGGGTGAACAAACTTTTCGAGGCGTCACCACACAAGTTGGGAGCTCCCGAGCACGCCAAGCCATCTAGGAGCAAAAGCTCTAAGAGTAACAAACTCGAATCGAAGCTTTATGGTGCCACAAATGCTCAATAAAAATGGAAGCACTTCTCTCACAATCTTTAGCTCAAATCTTGCAAGCTTAAGCCTTGGAAGGAGTGGGAGACTGTTTTTGGAGCTCAAAAGTATTGTAAGCAAGTGTGAGTCGTCAGACTTCTCAAAAGAGGCTGAGGGGGTATAAATACTGGGGCTCTAAAAAATAGCCGTTGGACCACATTCTGACTGACCGGACACTTCGGCACTGTGCCAGAAACTCCGGTTCACCGGAGTCTCCAACAAATTATCGGAGACTCTGGTGAGGCCTTTCGGGTTGGCATAGCCTGAGGCACCAGAGTCTTCGACACTGTGCCGAATACTCCGGTGAGCCCTCTCGGGTGTGGGCTGCTAGGCCACCGGAGTCTCCGGCACTTTGCCGAACACTCCGGTAAGCCTTCTCGAGTAAAAAGTCTCGGATTAGGTCAAGATTTGAGCATTTTTAACACTTTGAGACCTCAATTTGAGTCCCCCTTCATAGTACAGCATACCTAGACTCAAGAAATGATTAAAACCAGTATTCTTCCATGAGAAAAGGCTCTGTGACTTGATCAAAAAAAATTGAGGGGTTTTTTTTCTTTTAATATTTTTTTCTTCTTTTTGAAACTTTCCGGCTGTCAATGCACTTAACAAATATCATTAGCTCTTTGAATGGTTCGACATCATCCACCAAAACCCACTAGGGGGCCTAGATGCACTTTCAAAAAGAAGTAGCAGAAAGATGCAATAAAAGAATAAAAAAAGAGAAGAGGTAAGAGTTGTAGTTGCTGCTGTTCTGAGCCTTTTGTATCATTTGTATGACTACATTTGTGTCTAGGCTCGCGTCTCTATCAGGGTTTAGCCTAGGACTAGCATTGTACTGTTGTTGACACTTATTCAACTTTGTATTTGTTGATTTGATTGTGCTAATCTTTGCTAAAAATTGAAACTATACTAGTTCCACAAATTTCTACAGCAAACAAAGTTTGTGTCCCTGGCGATCGCTCCACTCATCTTCGCTGGTTGACATGGTTGGTAGCAAATCACACCTGCTGGTTTGGTAATAACATGTAAGAACTTGGTTGAGCAGGCTTGAGGGAAGCAGAGTTTGACACAGACTAGCTCGTTGTCAATTTGTTTTGTTGTTTGCTAATCATGATAGTCACAATCAAAAAAGAGAGAGCTGGTAGCTTACACCCCCAACAAAATGTGCATATGCTTCAACATGAGATAAATGATGATATTTTGCATGTTATCACTTCATCAATACTTTCTTTTGCTGGAAAATTTAACTCTCATGCATACATTGACTGAAAGCTAAAAGTAGACAAAGAATTTGATTAACATGATTTGTCTGAGAAACAAAAGATATATATTGCCTCTAATGCTTTGACTAAAGGAGCTTTACTTGAATAGAAATATATTTGTAGGCACAACAACATTTTAGGATCTTGGAAAGACTTTAAACTTCATTTTAGAGATGTTTTTATTTCTGCATATTATGCTAAATATTTGCTTATCAAATTAAGCAACTTGAAGCCAGATAGTATAATTTTTAATGAATACTTTCATAACTTTAAGATTTGTGTCATGTTTGGTGGCTTAGATGAATGTTGAGAAGATACAATGACTAGGTTTATGAAAGTCTCATGTTTTGCTCATCTGTAAAACTTACTACTCAATCTCGCACTTGTATTTGCTTGTTTGTAATGCTAAAAATCAACTTTTATCATCTAAAGATACAAGCATGAACAATCGCCATCACAAATTTGTGGAATGCATTGCTGATGTGCCTTTGTCACAGGGGGATATGATAAAGAAGAGTTGTGTGATGCTTTATCTCTTACTACAACAACACAACTAGAAAGAGAGCACTCTTTTGTTTCTTGTCCTATACCTAACATCTTGCAGGAGAGTGAGTAGAAGTCTGAAGGAGACGTTGAGCTACTTGAGGAAATAAAGAATATGGATAATGATGCTTGTGTAGTGCCTACTACATTCCAGGAGAGTAAAGAAATGAAATATATTGTGAGTCTCTCCCCTCATCTCTGTATACACATGATGCTCATGCTGATTTGCAATTGTCCATTGCTCACACTAGGATTTTGTAATCCACTATAAAGGCTCTAGTGACTTACAATTTGTCACAAATAGCACATTTCGCTTATGATTATAACAAGTTGTATGCGCAAATTTCTTTAATCTCAAAAATGCAACTAGTGCATGAAAATCGAAATATTGCTTTTGAGAACACACTTGTTGAGGATAGACTTTTTTATTGCACTGATATTGATGTCAAAAAGTTGGAGTTTATACCTTCTTTGACTATTTTAAGTTATATTGAATTTGATGTTCTTTATAACCTAAATTATTTGAAGAAGAAATTATCTCATAATTACAGTTTGCAATATTTTGGCAACTTTGTTTTTCATGCAGTTGATAAATATCTTAGAGATTTTTAAATATTTAAAGCATTCATAAATACTAATTTGAAATATCCCTTTGAAATGCAAAAGCAGAATCAAACAACAATGACATTGACTAACACTAACAACGCCTTGCAAAGTTGCTTTACTTTTGTGATCTATGAACAGGAGCAGCTCAGAAAACAGGAGAAGTTGTTGTTCTGCCCTGGTATTATGCTCATCACTCACCCCAATATAGCAACAAGAAAATGTGCGGACCACTGAATCAAGCCGAGGACGGCTTGCTATAAAGAAGGGGAGAATGATGAGATATTATTATGTGTCCTTGCTGCGCCACGTGACTGCATCAGGATACCCCCATGGCCTCCACCATTTGAGATTTTCAAAAGGCACGGTAGCGTGGCAGGATTTAAATCTAAGTTTGAGTCGAGGACAACTTCAAATCAAGTGGGAGAAGATGATAAGATCGCATACATACTCCGTGGGCACCACATTTTATGATTTCACGAGAGGACGGTGAAGTGATGATTTTGCAATCTGAACTTGAGTCAAAAACGATTCTAATTCAAATAGAAGGATGATATGAACATCATATCTTTTGATGAGGAATTCAACATAAATACTCACACATGGTAGATTAAGACTATAAAACAGTACAAACTTGTAACGAAACCTACGATTTCTTATGAAATTTAATTTAGATGTTTAAGTACATTTAGAAAGCTCATGAAATGTACTTTTAAATAGATTTAACATCACCTTCATATCACATCACAATCAACGCTAATTATCGTTTTAATAAAAAATGTTTTGTCACCTTAAATTGGGTCGTTGACCTATATATAAGTTAAACCTATTAAGAGCGCGTCCTAGGGGCTTAAGGATGACTTCAGCACCCCTTAGTCATCCTTCACCTTATCTAAAAGCCTCAGTCATCACTACAAACACTCGAGTTTTGATAAATTAAAGTTTAACTGCCATCACTTCGCTTGCAACGCGCGTGTCAACTAAACCCCCTATCTTTTTTCCATCAAAACCTCACTTTTTATTGTTTCAGATTGAATTCGTTGGTTTTAAAATTCAAAAAATCAAAACCAAAAAAACGAAGCAGTTCTTGAAAGTTTTGCGGTTCTTGAAAAACCACCGCTCTTTCCACGACTCGATAACTCAAACACTGCCCTACAGCCCTTTTTTTTTGAAACATTCATCATATACAGTGCAAGATGAGATTCAAGGACATCAGTTACAATTTGAATAAATTACAAACACAGAAAATTCACAAATTCGCTATTTCGCACAATTGTATGCAGCAGCATAAATATTGAACTGCTCAAATGAAGACCGCACATTGTGGAAGTTTTCCTCAATAGGTTTATCCTTTTTTTCAAATGAAGAGCAGTATACATGTCATAACCTATTTGAAACAAAGCATAAGAATGTACATCGTATCATCAAGAAAAATTTCCGCATTTTCAATCATGCAGCAGAAATACGTCCCAATTTTCAAAGGCCACCTTGTGGACGCTATCAGTTGTATCGGTAGCTGCTAAACTCAGATATCTGACCAGAAGAGTCACCAACATTTACGGAGACACATTTGCTGCAAGTAGGAAGTCAAGGCAGTTGCAAAATTATCCCATCACAGTTCTTGGCCAGCAAAATCGGGCCTCACAGGATAATCAAGGCCCTGTAGTGCTGGTATTCTTCTCAGATCCTCTTCTGAATAAGCAGGAATAAACCAATACCTCCTATCATTTCCAAAAACCTGACAAGAAAAAACATTAGACGCCCATGATTTGTAGGAAAAATGTTGGTATGCGACAGAACTGCAACCCATGACATTGTGCACAGGTCATCGCCCAGCAAGTACTGTTTAAGATGGGCAGGAGTAGCTTAGCAGGTTTTCAACTCCTAAATAGTTTTGATTAGCTTCTAAAATATATTTCATTATTTTCTTTGAGTCTATATACTTTATTATTTGGTACATTCTCTATCAGTTTTTTTTTTATTTGAATAGATCAAATCCAAAACTACTGGGGGATTCCTCTATGGGAAGAGGCCTGCTGCAACATAATTCCTTAACAGAAATTTTTTTCTCAAAAAATGCAGAAGAGCTGCATATATACACTAGTAGTACAGTAGGGACAAAACAACAGAAACAAATAAAGATAGTACTGACAGTAAGAAAACAAAAGCTATCAGCTTCAAGAAGAAAGGCTGGTAACATTAAGAGATTTCAGTCATATTTGCATTAAAAAACTGATTAGTTTAAAGGAATCACAAGACAAAAAAAATATGATACCATAGCATATGCACAATCATACAATGGCACATAACAAAAATTATCTTGAATATATCAAACCCACACTGAGTAAGACACAACTCAACACCTCCAATTAAATACTCCAAATGAATTTCTTGTCACTAGGGCAGTGCGTATAGTTCAAAAATGAACTTTGCACTATCCTAATGATGAGAAAATTTCCATCTGGAGATTAGGCTAACGATTGGCTTACATGACATGCTGCCATGGGCATCCACTAAAGTTCATTAGCTGAATTGCTCGAAGCCTTGAATAACTGCAATCTAATAAAGATTACATTATATGATCAAGACAAAGGCTACATTGGATGACTGATCATAAGAGCACTACTCCTTTTATACAATATGTGTTGCTGAAAGTTTGGCCCTAAAAAAATCAAGCATCTAACTAATTGTCTAGAAAGTTCATAAAACTAAAATTTTGAACAAGCTTAACCTGAGCAAAATTCCTCTTCCGGCCAAGATCATAGATCCAATGTGGAGTTGTTTTCTTTTCATATGCCTGTGTATCAAGGTAACAAATTAATCTCATCGAGTCATCATTCACATAACAAACACTATTTTATCAGTATATTGTATGATGCTTGCCTCAATCGTTGTTGTATTTGCAGAAACAAGTGAAATATGCATAATCATGAAACCAAGAACACTCAAGGAAAAAGCCAGATTCAGCACTGCAGAGAAAGGGAACAATTTTAATTGATGCTGATGGTTTATACAGAACAGTATTCTCATAAAAAAATATACAGAAGAGTAATCCACAATATAATAATGCATTTACCAAAGGTGAGAAATGTCGTTGCAAGTGCAGCTGGACTTCCTGGGATTTCGACATCGCTGAAGAAGGCTATGAAGTGAGGCAATAAAGAGAGGGTGACAAGTGTCGTCTCAAGGAAGGTGTAAAACTGCAAGGCATCGAAAAAAAAATTACTTTTGACAAAACTCAAGATAGACATATTAGTGGAACCAAAAGAGGCACTGGTTCAAAACAAGCTCCACAAGAAGTTGTCTTTTTTTAAAGGAAGCAGTGCAGCACTTAGCAGTATTGTTCCCTCTGTTATTTATAAAAGGAGAGCACAAGACATACGAGCAATTGTGCCTACCCTTCCATGTGACACTAAAGAAACAACTCTTCATGATATAAGGGAACAAAGTATTACTTTCGAAGATCAAATGATTAAGAGAATCCAAAAACATGGTTAGTAAAGTTAATAGCCACTGAATATTCTATGATATGATGCTCAAATTTTGACCAAAAGCGCTAATAAACAATGGTATGTGTCTAAATAAACATGAAATGTGAGCTAGGCAAAACCTATTTCAGTTTCAAGTTTTGAGCTTATTCATTTGACAAATATGGGATGGTATATTTTTTTGAAGAACCTGTGTGGACGGAAAATCTTATCGCATCTCAGCATTTACCAGACATTAAATGCATTACAATTGGTTTATCTTAGAGATAAGCTATGGTATCACACTTCAGATAACACAACATCGTAAGGTACTTGAACAGTTCTGAAGCTGATAACATAGACATCCAAAAAATTGAAGCAAATCATTTTAGTGATATCACTTAACTACTTCAGGGATGCCAGTAAACAGTGGTCTGAGGCACAGAAAAACTGAAATGATTATCTTGGTCTAAGAATGAAAAAGTAACTAGATGAGTTGAACGTACAACTTAATTACACCTAATTAATTACATAGAGCCCATTATTTATGAGCAAGGAACATTTCGCACCAGAAACTTTGTTGTTTTAAAATTATAATTCCCTAAAATGATACTAATTTTCTAGAACCGAACAATAGTATATTGTTTCAACAAACTTTTTCCTTTTACTTCAGTTTCGACAGCCAACTAACATTAATTTGTAAAACAATTTATGGTATGTTAAATTGCAATATGTAAAGGTTTCATCTGCAGCACAGAAGACGCGTCAGAAGCACTCATTTTACAAAATTGAATTTATGAGCAACGGTGGGGGGGGGGGGGGGGGTAGCCTAACAGCCTAGAAAAAAAATGGGGAAATGGAATGTGACAGAAGATAGCCCATGATTCAGTCCTTCATGTAAGCATGCCACTGAACGCATTTACTCAAACCATTGTCGACTCCATCATTTTGGCTGTCGTGATGGGTGACGAGCTGACACCACTGCAGCTGGTCCAGGAAGATCACACCATCATTGAGAGGATGGAGGGCAGCTTCGGGCCACCCTTGCCAGAAAAGGCGGAGATTGCGGCGCCCACGACCACAGAGTGCGTCCAGCAAATCTCTCAAACAAATGTAACCCCTAGTGGGCCATAATGTGAATTTACTAGAGAAGATTGGTTTCAACAAAGTCCACTAAAATTGTAATGGAAAACATAGTAAAGCGATATAAGGGCAAACAAGTCATTTTCAAGCCTCAAATGGATGCAAGTGGTGAATAAGGAAAGCAAGTTAACATTGGTGGTTGATAAGGAAATTGAAATTTTTAAGTGGCTAATAAGGAACTTCAAGATTTTTGAATGGTTGATAAGGAATTTGCCCTAATTTAAAAGCACTGGAAACAAAACCTAAATTTATCTAACTCATAGGGAGGATCATATCCCAGGGATAGTAGAATTGTACCAGGAAGAGAAGAAAGTATTTGTAATTCAGCGCCCCGACACAGTTAACAACCCATACACAATGATGATCCATCTTAAGAACACACCTTCCACCTGAAATAATGTTTAAGCATAGATACAGAATAAGATGACATACTATGTAATTAGAAACAGCTGAGGAAATGTAAATAGATCCTGAAGGATGCTGGTAAACTTACAAACAGAGCAGTGATGACATCGAGGTGGCTTGAGCTGGTTGCACTTCCTACAGTACCTAACCCTTGGATTTCCAGTACTACCATGGGCAATAGATTGCTGTGAGTTCAGTTGGCCACTGAACTCTGAGCTAGCGAGAGGAGCTGTTTCTCCCGTCTCCACATCAAAATCAAGATTGAAATTCGGTGGAACAGAACCAGGGTCCGTGAACACAACAGAAAAGTAGCTCCATAAAAGCATAGCAAGCTGCAAAATCAAAAGAACCATCTCTATTAACACATGATAAAAAAAAGGTCACTGAAAGAGTAAGCCAACTATTTCATACGAAGAGAACAAGCTGGTTCCCAAACAAGTAATGTCCAAAAGCATCTGATCACAAAGTTACTAATTGTATTTTCCTAAATTTCTTTCTTTACGAAATGCTCCACTTCAACACCAAGGTCTATCAGAGACAAATCTAGTCAGTCATCCCAAAGTATAGAGAGAACTACATAATGAAGAATATGATGCGCCCCATGTACCAAACATTGCTTCTCAAAGAACTAAGAACCAGCCAATTGTATCCTACCCCGCTGCAATTTCTCATTGTCTCTGAAGAATAAATCAATAGCATCGCAAAGAAGGAACACGCACCAGGAAGTGGAATAAAAGCAGGACGGCGAGAGCTACGAGGGTTGTGGCGCCGCCGGTAAGGAGGGCGGGCCCGTAGTTGCAGAGGACGACGGCGTAGTAGGTGACGCCGACAATGGAGAGGACGAGCAGGATCATGATGGAACCCAGCCCCTTGAGGGCCGTGCAGAAGCGGAACACGTTCCACGCCATCGCGACGCCCGCCGATCTGTACATGGCTCCCCCTGCCTGCTGCTCTCCCCCGGCGACCGCTGATTCGACACACCTTGCCGTGAAGAGAGCCCCAACAGGGGGAGCACCACCGTGCCGGCGTCTTCCGATGATGCAATCGGGAGGGCGCGGCGGGCGAGGAGGATTGGAAATTCTGATAGTTCGGTGAGGGAGAGATGCAGGTCACCTTGCTGCGTTTTTTTACCCGTTGCTGCGCGTTTTCTCGTTTGCTTCGATGGTGACTTGGTCGGCGATACGAGTCGGTGCTCTGGTCCAGATTTTCAATTTCTTACAACCAAATACATCGACTTTTCAATATTATCACTCAATTTATAAACTTTTTATTTGAAGCTATTATATACATTTTTTACTTCAAAATAAACCATACTTTTGAAATTTTAATATTTTATTATTTTATATTATGCTATTATATTGTGTAATAATACATTATATTTACTATATTATGTTTATTATACTATTAGCAACATTTAAACTCAAAATTTGTTTATTTTAACATAATATAAAACAGTAAAAATAATTAAAATTTTGAAGAAATGATATGTTTTGAAATAAAAAATATATTTAATAGCTCTAAATAAAAGATTTACGAATTAAGTGATAAGTATTAAAAGGCTAAAGTCGTTTACTCGTGTTACACACTGTTTTCTATTAGGAGTCCATTTGTTACAACTTTCTGCTCTTGTTTGTTTTATATAAACAACTTCTTGAGAAAAAAAATGAAAACTTATTTTGTGGTCCTATGGTAAAAAGAAAGTGGACAAGACATGAGAACTTATTTTTTCTTTTTGCCTTCTAGTACAAAATTTCCTTCTCAGCATAGAAGCGAGAATCTAAAATGCAAACTGTTTGAGAAACCAATGGTGGTTAAGAATTTGTAGGAACAAACTGTGAATCACTACCAAACGTGGCTAGAATTTCAACGAACAAATTGTACACCTTAGAGCAATTGAGTTCTCAGAGATGAAAAATAAATGTCACAAAAAAAATAATGTTCGTCATAGTAATTGTTATAGAAAAAAGGTGTAGCGGATGTAAATAAGATTATCTTCAGTTATCAAAATTATAAGGTGGGGTTACATTTTTTGTCATCTCCGGCACGAACATTTTTTCTAAGGACAGTACTCTCTCTCTTCCTAAATTGTTATCAACATTGACTTTTAACATCAATTTTGACAATTTATTTTATTTAAAAAATTAATTAAAATCTAAAAAATTATAGATATGATTCAAATAACTTTAATGATAAAGTAAGAAAATAACAAACTATATCGTATTGATCAAACTTTTTAAATAACATAAATAGTCAAAGCTTATATTAAAAGTTAACGGCGACATCAATTTAGAAATGGAGAAGGTAAATTATAGCAATAGGATTAGAGCATCTCCAAGAACCCCTCCTAAATTTCATTATTAAGAAGATGTTATAGAAAATCTTCTCCAATAAAGACTCTGTAACATCCCAAGTTTGAATTCAAATTCGAATAAGCAAAATTTATCTCAATTTGAAATTTCTTTGAACATTGGCGTTGGATCAATCAATCCACGGGCTTGCCAGTTTTTGGCCTGCGACACGCTGGGTCGTCAGTGTCCAGGCCCAATTTTGTGGCTTGTCGGGTTGGCATTGACCTGGGCCAAGGTCACGCCTAACCACTGGTGTTTAGGCACCAGATCACACCCCATCTGAGCCATCGGCTAGGAGAGTGGTTGTGGACCGCAAGATTGGTAGGTGGGATTCTTTTTTAATTCCAAGTTGATCTCTATCCCTTATCCTTTCTCACCAACCCCTCTCTCCTTATCTCTTTTCACCACCAACCCCCTTTTCTCTCCCTCTCCTATTTGGACCCTACTTTCCTTCCAGTTGGGTGCACCACCTCTCCTCTCTCCAACCAAGCATCAAGTTATGCAGCCATGGTGCTTTGCCGGTGAGGGAGATTGTCAGTAGGTGTGCTGCTGCCTTCCTCTTCTTCCTCAACCGAGGCCAGGGCTGATCTATTGCGTCACATGCAGGTCTGGCGCGGTGGAGGAGCCTTGTCTGATCGTTGTCATCATCCTTCTCGCCATGTGTAGGGTGGGACAGCCGCTTGGTGGGTGAGCCCACCACGTCGCCGTTTGGTTGTCCATGCCGTTTTCTGTTTTCTCGGTGAGATCCTAGCCCCATGATCTCGTTCTCATCTCTTGAGGTGTTGCCGTGTGGAGATCTGAAGGTTGTAAGGTGTTTGCGCCTAGGATCGGTGGATCGTGACCATTCTGCGCTGCCTAGGCGCCAAGGAACCCTGCTGCACCATCATCATCTTCGATCTTCATCCCCTACAGCTTCGCACCCGTCCCTGCTCAAATTTCGGTGAGCACTTCTGCCCCCTTGTCCTTTTTCTTGTTGGGTTGGTCGATCGATAGACCGAGTAGTGTCTGGTTCAGTTTTGGGACAGAGACACTGTAAGCTTCATGACCTTTGAAGTCCCCTAAAAGGTATGAATTGATTTTGATGATTGAATGAACAACTATAGGTAACGGTTGTGTTGTAGTTATCACCCCGTTAATTCTACGTCAATATGATGGGCCTCCTTGATAAATGACAAAGACGAACTCTAGAAGAGAAATTGCCGAGCTTTGGAGGACCAAGGCTAAGGACTAGCTAAAGAGTCTGTAGAAACACCGGTACTATTAAGGAGGTAAAGTCATTTATCTCATATCATACAAATATTAAAGAGAGTGGATGCTCCTTAGATCCTTAGAAAGCAGTGAAGATGGCAGAGAAAGTGAAGTCGAAGACTAGAGCTCAAGAACCAGCTGAAGACTCAGTCACCGAATAGTCCGGTGAGGTCGCCACAGTTCGATGAGCCTTGGAGGAGCCAGTCTAGAGAGATGTGCTCTCTGTAGACAACGTGAGCAAATCACTGAACAGTCCGTCGATGCAGTGATCAGACATTCTGGTGAGCTAAAAGCTGAAATTCAGAGAACATGTCTCTGAGAATCCAAAAGTAAAAGTCACGGACAGTCCGGTGAAGGTATGCACCAGATAGTCCGGTGTCCTGTGAAATAGATTCCAGAGAGGGTGTTTCCTTGTCCGAGGAGGAAGAAGTGTCACTTGACAGTCTGGTATTCCAGTCATCGAACAGTTCGGTAATTGCATAACGCAGTCAGCTTTATGACATCACGTCCTAACGGTTGTTTCTGGGCTTAGAGCCTATTTAAACCGTGGAGGGAGATGTTTACCTGTGTGCCTTTGATCAGAATTGCTGGAGCTAAGTTGTGAGAAGCCAAAGGACACCAACAAGAGAGCACATTGCAACATTGGAGATCTTTGATGCTGATAGGAGAGTAATAGGGAGCATTCATACACTTCTAGAGCTTGTATGGCTTGAGAGGAGTGATCTTTGCCTATTACTCTTGGTGTAGGCAGCCTAGACCGGCTAGGAGTCGGTGATCGAGCTTCTGAGGAGATTATGGAAGACGTCACCAAGTTTGTATACGATTCTAAGTCCCCCGCTCGAAAGGGACACTAAGAGAGAGCGCCCGAGCCTTAGAGGTTTGCTCTAGTATTTGGGTATTATGTGCGACAGTCGGGCCACCGGTGTCTTCACTTCAGGAGTAAAGCGTACCTTTGTGAGCATCGTTCGAGAAGGACAGGAGGGACCGAGACTCCGAAGAGAGTGGTCCAACGAGGATTAGAGGAAAAAAATCATTGAGCACTCTATCTCACTCTCTTTACTTACCGTTGAGTAGTGTGATATGTTATTCTTTGATTCCTCTTGGTCGCTATCATGTTAGTGCTTGCTTGTTATTATTTTCTTACCACTGGCATTGTTAGAGGTCTTGGCTTACTAGATTTGTTTAGGTGCGATTCCGTTGTGTTCAAGTCTTGTAGTTTTAGTTCATAGCGAAATTAGTGCTATAAGTCCACCAATTGAATCTCTCTTTTTGGTGTCTTTGATCCTTTCAAGTGGTATCAGAGCCATGTGCTCATTTTCGAGCTTCACCGCCTTGAGTAAGGATGCCGAACGGGGTGGAGACTCTGCCTGTATTCAATGAGGATGATTACTCTTATTGGAAGGCTCGCGTGCAAGCCTACCTAGAGTCAATCGATGGGAAAACGTTACAAGTTACTAGCAATGCTACGAATGAGAATGAGAGACTTGATCCCATTTTCATTAAATACAATGCTAAGGCCAAAAATGCTATGTTTGGATGCATTTCTAAAAATATCTTTTCCATAATCAATGCATCATCCACCGCACATGAGATATGAGCCCAATTGCAAAACATCCATGAGGGCTCCTCCGAGGCAAAAAAAAAGAGCGTTACTATGTTTTTAAGAATAAATATGATTCCATCACCATGCAACCTCATGAAAAGGCTAATGATGTTTACTCTCGTTTGCATGTAGTGGTGGAGAAAATCAATGCCTTGGGCCTTCAGGACAAAATTGATGATGTGGAGATCATGAGGAAGCTCTTGAGTATGTTGCCGTCAAGCTACAACTCGATCGTTACGTGTCTCTTCCAAGTTAACTTGGCTATTCTCACCGTTGATGTCTTTCTAGGCAAGCTCACGGCCTATAAGGGGTACATGTTAGACAGCTTCATCGACTCTTAATTGTCTAAGAATCTTGCCCTACAAGTTGATCAATAATTACCCAATGGCAATAACAAGAAGAAGAAGAAGGTGGAGGAAGATGAGGATGAGGAGAGCGATAATTACGACCTTGCACTCCGAGTGTTTCAATTGTGGCAAGAAAGACCATTTTGTTAAGGAGTGTACCAAGCCCGAAAAGGAGAACAAGAGCAAGAAGAAGAAGTCCCCACACAAAGCTTATACTGTTGTTGAGTGGCTCACTGATGATGATTCGAACCCTTCATCTTCAAGCGAAGAAGAGCTCAAGGGTATTGCCATCACTAGCTACACCAATGAGCTACCAACAACTCCGCTATGCTTGATGGTCCGAAGTTGTGAGGGCTTCATTGATGAGAAAGATAATCTTGAGAAAAAAGAAGAGAGCTATGATGATGAAGATGATAGACCAGACTAAAATGATCTTGTCCTCTTACTCGAGAAGGCCAACAAGACCATCATCAAAAAGTCCAAGAAGATCGAGGTGGTGACCAAGGAGCATGAAGTGACGGTATTCGGAGTTCAAAAGCTTGAGGGAGAGCTCAATGCACTTAAGTACTCTCATGGTGTTCTACATGAGTCCTATAAGGAGCTCAAAGCGAAGCACGTAGAGCTAAGTTAGAAGCATAATGCATTGGTGCGCACCCATAAAGCTCTTGATCTTGACTCTCTCCTAAACTCTCCTAAGCATTTAAATGAAGCTTCTACCTTTTGTGATCTAACCCTCTCTAAGGAGAGTACTACTCTTGAACCATATATTTTAAAGGAATACACGAAGCTCAAGTAGGAGAGAGAGGCCGTGATGGATGCTTTTGAGCGGCTACTAGAGAAAGGCAAATTTAAAAAGAAATCCTAAGCAAGACATCAACAACCACAATCACAAGGGCTTAGGATCATATCCTTCCTCTATCAACGTCATTAGCAACCAAGATGAGATCTCCGAATGGATAGTTTCGCTCATGACGGATGACTACTATTGTAAGAAGTGTTGCCTTGATGGTCACCGCTTCAAGGATTATCCCAAGGTGAGCGAGCCTAAGATTATACTTAACGCTAACCTTTTTTATGGGGATGTGCACTACAAGCTTTTCAAGGATAAAGATGAAAAAGTGAAGGCCAAGCCGCTCGAACCGCCAAATGACAAGAGAACAATCAAGAAGATATGGGTCCCCAAGGTGATCGTAGATCGAGAGAGAAAGCTAGAACTCTCTTGGGTTCCCAAGAAGAAGTGAAGGGGCCTAGGTGGTGGACTATGAAGCAAATTGAAGATCCTTGAAGTCCACCACATGTCGATTGAGTTACAACACCAATCTACTCTTCAAGGAGGTTATTCTTGTACATAGTAGAGTAGGTTTCTTTTCTTGCAATGTATGGTAGATAAGACTCCTCCGTGGATTAGATGTTTGCACTATCATGCATCATGTGTAAAAAAATAAAAGAAAAGAACAAAAAAATTTTGATCAGTGCCTAACCACATTAAGATATCTATATGCATGAGGGAAGAGCTTGAGAAGATGGTTTGGCTATCTCAATGCAAAGTAGCGGGCATATGATGAATAAGCTTGAGATGGGTCAAACTTGGCAACGAATATGTTTCTTTATGCAATGTCCTTAATTTGCTTGCATTTACATGGCATGCTTTAAATTCTCTTACATTAGACTAGCTTATTTACATGTATTGCATATAGAAACCACAGAGGAGACGTGTTACTCTATGGAGAAGTGACTACATTGTCCATATGGATTCACATACTCCACAAAGAGTAACCAAAGCAAAATTATGAGCTTCATGCCTATTGAACCCTGTGCTTAACGGTCTCTAACATCCATTTACGTGGATTGTGATCAAAAGGTTCATACATTCCCTTTTTGGAGACTCCTCGCTTTGTGTTTATCGTTCAATCTTAATTGCTATTTGCGAAAATGCTAAATTCTTCGTGAGTTATTGCATATTTGCAAAGAAGTGTTTGAGAGTTCCCTTTCTAGACAAGTGTGGTGTTTATTTGGTCCTTTGATGAGGACATTTAAAGTCTAGAAAGAAATTTCTTGATTCTGCAATTCTTTTAGGTCACGGACATTCTGACGCCTTCACCGAACGTTCCGGTGACTATATCTTTGGATCAGTCACTTTTGCAGAATTGGACAGACATAGGACATTCTGGTGATATCACCGAACAGTCCGGTGACTGGAAGAGGAAGCGGGTGCCTCTCTGGAATTGGAATTCTTTAGACACCGAACAGTCCGGTGATCTCCTTGATCGGCGAAATCTCAGCCATCTGATTTGATTTCTTTTAATCTCGGCCATTGATTTTTAATGACCTAACTGCACGTGTTTCTTCGAGTTTCTAACAACACTCGAGCTTTTTCTCGTCGTCGTCGTCGCCTGCAGCGGCTCGCCGTGCTCCGCCGTCGT
>BCLH01000075.1:117796-169100 GCA_001602315.1 Zoysia pacifica
GTCGCTGCCCTAGCTCTCGCCCTAGCACCCCTGCTTCGCACCGCTGCACTGCGCCGTCGATCGTTGTGCCATCCTGCTCCAAGCTTCGTGCCGGTGTGTGCTGCCCTTTGCTCATCCCATTAAGCCTTCTAGTCATCCGTGTTCCTCAAAGCCCTAAAACCCTCAGTGGGGTTTTTGGTTTCTCACGATCGAACGCATTTTTTACGAGTTCTTTGGTGAATTTCGACACTTCTACTGCGGGGTATTGTGTTCTATCTCCTGCATTTCATCGGAAATGCCCCGCATGCCATGTTTGTTAATTAATTGCAAAAATTAGTATAAATTACTTAAAGATTTCACCTTTATTGCCAATTGACGTGATTAGTTGACAAATTCCTGTACTTTGGTGCCATATTGAGATTATTGCTTACATATTTTTGTATTGCATTGAGTCTCCTGTCGCTAGTGTCACAATTTGGATGCTTTGCTATATTATGAATTGTGGCATTAGTCTGTCGATATCACCGTTGCTCTTATTTGCTTTATTCAATCGGTGATATGTCCTTGATTTCACAACTAGGACTTCATTTAGAGTCGCTCACCTTTTGTGCTTACAACCTATATTTTATTACTATGTGGTGTAGTGACAGTTGGTCAGTGGATCAGGACCGTTTCAGCGTCAGTCCAGGACTCTCTGTCAGTCAGTTCAGTGGTTTCTTAGACGGGTTAAGAGCCAAGCTCTTAATACTATCTTGCAGTGTCAACTGGTCAGTGCTTCTAGCAGTTGAGTTTTTAGTGACAGTTGGCAGTATGGACAGGCAGAGATCGAGTTCAGAGGAGAAGGGGAAGGGCAAGGCCGTATAGCCTGAGAAGAAGAAAATGAAGCAGAGGACAGGTGACCTTAAGTGGGACAGAGCTCTTACTGCAGCAGATGTCGATGTTGCTCCACATAGGAGGGCTGGTGCTTTGAGGATTGGAGCTGTTGAGTCCCAGGGGGTTGAGGAGGTCGAATTGGGGAGGTCGACCTAATAGAGAGTGGCGACCACTCCTTTAGTATCAGAGACGCAACCGCGGAGAGCTCCTGCCAGTAGGCAGTCGAGAACAGCGGAGGGTGAGATAGTCCAGAAGAGCTCACATCAGTGGACACAGAGGTGTCCACATCAGAGGACTAGAGTGTGCGAGGTGTGCACAGCTAGAGCCAAGGGAGCTCGCCAGGCCATGGGCAGGATCACTGAGGTGGAGGTGGATTTGTTCAAGTTGAAGGGCCCGGCCATTAAGGCCAAGAGGAGAGTGGACCTCACTGCTTGGGTCCTCACTGGGAGACACGCGGATGCTTGTTAGTTCTAGACAGTACTCCAACAGAGGATCTATGAGGCCTACAGGAGGCAGCTTGCCACTAAGGGCAAGAGCTCAGTGTTTGCAGCTCATCGTCACTCTTTTTTTGGAGGCACTAAGGGAGCTGGGGTTGACATGTAGGAGCATATTTCTTATCTATCAAGTCTGTTAGACTTGGTTACCTAGCCCCTGAGGTATAGTAAGGACGTGGTGCTTGAGTTTTACGCCTCACTGTGGATCTCCTCGGATCACTCGTACCTTTGGTTCATGTATAGACGGGAGTCACACCGTTTTGAGAGGTTCAATATCTTAACTGCCTTAGAGTTTGTATCTTCAGAGACATAGATCCATACTTTGGCCCAACTAGATTTCTCACCGCCATTCAAACCTTTTGGAGGGATGGAGCCTAGTGATGAGAGGTTGAGTATTGCTTTCCCGCCACTTCATAGGGAGCACTATTCAAAGCATCCTCTGCGCTTGACACACGAGGCACATGTTCTGAGAGAGTTGCTTGGGTGGTCGATAGCGCCTCGTGCTGTTGTGTTTTCTGCTGAGGCATGAGATTTTTGACTTGACAGATTTGCTGCTAGCTCAGATAGAGGATGTGATATATGAGAGGATTGGAGCACGTCAGTTACCATTTGCCCCCTACATGTGTCTAATGCTGAGGAGAGCCAGAGTGATGACTGAGGCAGAGTATTCAACACTGCTAGAGATCACCACCTCCTTCAGTCCAACTGAGTCATCCGACTTCAGTGTTCACAGGTTTCAGCTTCTCAGAGCACCCCTGGAGGAGAGTACACCACAACCCTAGAGGATGTTGACACTGAGGCTGCAGAGGAAGTACAGCCAGGTCCTGGGAGCACAGAGGTTTCAAGTCAGGCCGAGACTTCTACCTCTCGTGCTACACTTGACCCTACTCTTGTTGTCAGATTGGATGCTATTCAGGCAGAGCAGGAGCAAAGAAGGTTCTGAGAGGAGCAACTTGAGCTTATGCGTTGAGAGCGGGCTAAGTTAAAGGAGAGGATCTGACTCGAGCGCCACCACATTGAGGAGCAGCTTCGGATGAAGAGAGAGCTTGCAGAAGAGAGGAGACGGCAGGACAGAGAGTTTTATGAGAGGTTGCAGCGCACTCAGTTGGAGATGGCAGCGGCTATTTCACAAATGTCTGTCAGATTCGGAGCTATTGTGTCGTATCTCCAAGGGACTGGTCACCTGTTCCAGAGTCTCCGACGAATGCGCTGCTAGGTCCCCTGCATTCACAGCTTCAGCCTACTACACCTCGGCCTCTGTATTCTTCAGTGCCAGCCTTCACATCAGAGTTGCAGAGCCAGAGTCAGCAGCAGCAGTAGCAGCCCACCTTCACCACACTGCTCTCATCCCCGCTTTCACCGTTCTTACCTTTTGGGGCAGCCAGCACAGTCATGACTACTAGAGGGGTCAGTGTTCCTGTTACATCTTCTCAGTACTCTCCAGTTTCCTCATACTCTATGTCAGTGCTATTTGCTTCAGCTGAGCCGAGAGTGTCAGTACCGACATTAGAGTCAGAGACAGCAGTTGGTAGTTCTCCTCTTGCTTCGAGGGTTCTATCTTTTGAGGCTACTACTGCTAAGTCAGCATTGTCAGAGCCACAGTCAGAGGCTTCACAATTAGAACCAGCAGCCACCACAGCCGAGCAGCCCAGAGCTTCAGATGCAGATATTTTG
Source organism: Zoysia pacifica (assembly GCA_001602315.1). Classification (NCBI taxonomy): domain Eukaryota; kingdom Viridiplantae; phylum Streptophyta; class Magnoliopsida; order Poales; family Poaceae; genus Zoysia; species Zoysia pacifica. The sequence goes on from BCLH01000075.1 coordinate 120,817, forward strand.
ATCGCGGCCAGATATTCTTCAGAGGAGGCAGTTCAGACCCTTGTCAGTGCAGATCAGCCAGCTACAGTTGAGGACAAAGAGCCATCCCCAATGTCTTCGTCCGACTTGAGTCCCTTCGATGATGTTGTGCAGCCAAGAGGAGACCAGTCAGCAGCAGCAGTAGCTCAGCCAGCATAGGAGCAGCCTCCGACTGTCACTGCACTCACCTCTTCAGCCGTGCAGAATTAGATGTTCTGTAAGAGTTGGGTGAGAGACATGAGGTGTACCGTTCTGAGTGTTAGCTGTCTAAGGGGAGGCTGTGGATGGGTAGATAGGGCTTCTGTGTCTTATTTGGCTATTTTCATTGGCTTTTCGTGACATTTTGATGAGCTTGTGTTTCATTCGACTTTTTTAGCTCATTACAATGCACTTGTTTTCTGGACTAACCTCGTGGCTTCTATGTGTATGGCTCCTAGTGCTTTATCTGTTTTGCAGGTTTCTTTGTGCATGTGCGCTCCCGTCTCATTCTCTATCGTGCACAATTCTTTGTCAACCAGCATTCTCTCTCTCTATTTGCTTCCTCGGTGCCATCTCTTTTGAGGATTAGATGACAAAGAGGGAGAGAGAGCTACCAAAGGGGGAGAGAGAGCTGCCAAACAGAGGTAGAACTGGAGGAGAGCGATGCTTCCTGCCCATGACAAAGGAGGGGAACTGTTGCAAAAATTTTCTGAGGAGTCCTCAAGGAAAGGGGGTAACTGTTCTTTCGAGATGTATTTTTTTCTCTATCTTATTTCATCTTGTTTAGACTGTTTGTAAGTACTATAGTTGTCATCAATCACGAAAAAGGGAGAGATTGTAAGCTTCATGACCTTTGAAGTCTCCTAAAAAGTATGAATTGATTTTGGTGATTGATTGAACAACCATAGGTAACAGTTGTGTTGCAGGTACCACTCGGCTAATTCTACATTAATATGGTGGGCTTTCTCGCTGAATGACAAGGACGAACCCTAGAAAAGGAATTGCCTGGCTTTGGAGGACCAAGGCTAAAGATTAGCTATAGAGTCCATAGGAACGTCAGTACTATTAAGGGCTTAAGATCATTTGTCTCATGTGATACAAGTGTTAGAGGGTTTGAATGCTCCTTAGATCCTCAGAAAGCACTGAAGCTCACAGAGGAAGAGAAGTCAAAGACCGAAGCTCAAGAACCAGCTAAATACTCAGTCACCGGACAGTCCAATGAAGTCACCGAACAGTTCGGTGAGCCCTAGAGGAGCTAGTCCAGAGAGAGGTGGTCTCTAGAGTCGAGGTGGAGCAGTCACTAGATAGTTCGTCGATGCAGTGACCGGATAGTCCGGTGAGCCAGAAGCTAAAGTCCAACGAAGGTGTCTCTGGGAATCTAAAAGTGAAAGTCACCGGACAGTCTGATGAAGGTATGCACCAGACAGTCCGATGTCCTAAGGAATAGATTCTAGAGAGGGTATTTCCCTGTCTGAGGAGAAAGAAGGGTCACCGGACAGTCTAATGGTCTAGTCAATGGACAGTTCGGGGATTGCATAAAGCAGTCAGCTTTATGACGTCACGTCCCAAAGGTTGTTTCTAGGCTTAGAGCCTATTTAAACCACAGAGAGGGACATTTTCCTCTGTGCCTGTAATCAAAATTGCTAGAGCCTAAGTTGTGAGAGGCCAAAGGACATTACTAAGAGAGCACATAGCAAGATTAGAGATCTTTGATGCTTGTAGAAAAGTGATAGGGAGCATTCATATACTTTTAGAGCTTATAGGGTTTGAGAGGAGTGATCTTTACCTATTACTCTTAGCGTGGGCAGCCAAGACCGGCTAAGAGTCTGTGATTGAGCTTTCAAGGAGATTGTGGAAGATATCGCCAAGTTTGTACACGGTTTTGAGTCCTCCGCTTGAAATGGACACCAAGAGAGAGCGCCCGAGGCTTGGAGGCTTGCTCTAGCACTTGGATATTATGTGCGATAGCTGGGCCGCTAGTATCTTTACTTCGAGAGTGAAGCGTACCCTTGTGAGCATTGTTCTAGAAATAACGGGAGGGACTAGAACTCCGACCGGAGTGGTCCAATGAGGATTAGGGAAAGACGCCTACCTTTCGAGACCTCGAGAAAAAAATCACTGTGCACTCTCTATCTCACTCTCTTTACTTACTGCATTTACTTACCGTTGAGTTGTTTGATAGGTTGTTCTTTGATTCCTCCTCGTCACTATCATGCTAGTGCTTGCTTGTTGTTATATTTTTTTAACGCTAGCATTGTTAGGGGTCTTGGCCTACTAGACTTGTTTAGGTGCGCTTCTGCTGTGGTCAAGTCTTGTAGTTTTAGTTTGTAGCGAAATTAGTGCTATAAGTCCACCCTCCTCCTCGGTGCCCTTGATCCTTTCAGACACGCTGAATCTTCTGTGTCCCGGTCCTAGATCGTATTCTGTCGGTCAATCTGTGTTCTATAATAATTGGACCTGTTTTGGGTCTGGGGCACACAGGTTTGGCTATTTCCGGACCCCAGTTCTGTTGCGCTCGGGTGATCTGTGGATGCTCGGGTTGGGGCTGCAGCGATCGGTTCAGTTTTAGATCAAGGTCACGCAGGTTCGTCCGTGTTTGAGCTTCGTTTCATGGGCTGTTGGGCGATCATTGTCCACGATGCGGGTCACACAGCAGGCTCCGTGTTCGGGTCTCAGTACACACGCACGATTTAGCTGTGATCCAGCCTTGGGTCACACGGCTGTGACCGTGTCCTAGCCTCATATCACACGCGATCGGTCAGTGGGTGATTAATACTCGGGACACGTGTTGACTATCGTGTCCTAGCCTTAGATCACGCGTGATCGGGCCCATTGGTGATCTGGCCTCAAGACCCATCGCTGTGACTGTGTACCAGCCCCAGATCTTTCCTGTTCGGGCAAGTGAGTGACCAAAACCCAGGACACATGACGACTACCTTGTCCGGACCCCGGATCACATGCATTTGGTCCAGTCTGTGTTTTTACCTTAGACATGAGAGGGAGACCGTGTCCTGAAGCCAGTTCATGTGTGATCTGTGTATCTGTTAGTAGAGTCTATTCTAGGAGTTGTTGAGTCGTTCTTTTAGTTTCTTACCCATCTTTTGTGCCATTTGTCCAGTTGGAGATGTTGCTGCCAAGCTCTTGAAGGCCGTTCTTCACGAGGACTTAAGTCCCGAATGGGAACTTGACCCACGAGGCAAGCCGTGCTCCTTGATCAAACTTTGATCCTAGTATTTAAAATGCATATTTTGTTTGAAACCATAATTTACATGCCAACTGTTTTAAAATATGTTAGCAACATTCCCAAACCATGCCATTTACCATTCCACAAATTATGAGCCATAGGATTGCTTTAATATTATTACTTTACTTTATGCTTAGTCTGACTTAAATTGCATTTTCTTATCATACTTCACACTTATCACTATAAAAAGAGAATTTGTGTTCAATGCTTCTGAATTGTGATTCAAATAGCTATACATACTATTTAGTGGGGGCAGGTAGGAGTTTGAGATGCTGGGGGACGTTTGGAAAGTTCCTATGGGTGCACCTGTGGCGGGTACAACTGGAGGATCTAGGGTTGGACCTTCTGAGAGACTTGTTGATTGTTGGAGTTGAGGTTGGAGAGTGCCTGCCTCAACAATTAAAGTCCGAGTCCTTTGAGCTTCATACTCTCAGTTGCTTACCATTCACACTATGTGACTCTGTATAGGTAGTTAGCTTGATCTTGAAGCTTGCTAAGACTGGTTGCTTACCTGTGGATTGGCGGTGTTGTGTTACCGTGGGTTAGATTGTGATTCCCCATATGAGGTTGAGATACCCTACCTGGTCAGTGGTAGGCTTCTCATAGCTCCAGGACCCAGTTGCGTAGTCAATTGGAATCCCTATTCTGAAAGACAGGTAACGCCAGTTAAAGCTTGTGGATGGGTCTTGTGTGCTCATCAAAACTATGACGGTGGTTCTCAGAAGCACATCGCGTGAGTCTAGGTGTATACACTCTGTAAAGTTACAGTCAATGTGCATTCCCACGACCCATAGAGGGACACTACCTACGTTGTGCTCCTCGATGAATAGTTTTGTTTTCTTCCTTCTTCCTTTTATTTTGAAATATTTTGGACTCGCATTTGATTTGTGTCCCGGTGTGAAAGTTACACTAGCATTTAAAATGAACTCTCGTTTGAGATAACGGAGATCCCTATGAGGCAAGATAATAAAATTAGATTGTTTTAAAATAAAATTTCTTGCAGCTTTAATATAAAATTTTTAAACTTCCATTTGGCATTTGAACTAGCTTTCATCTTTGAAACTATCCTTGCATGCATATATTGTTGCTAGATAACATGTGGTTTGTTGACTATTCACGTACTCATGGCTTTTTACACCCATCTTTTTCAGAGGTCGGCCAAGAGTTCGTCTGTGGCTACTTTCCAGTCGAGGATTGAGGTTCGCTCCTGCACTCGAGTTGCCTGTAGATGAGGTGGGCCGTCTTAATGCTTGCTTCCACTTGTTTCTGCTGATGTTTCAATTGCTGGATTCTCGCTAGTCACATTCCGCTTTGAGAAGTTACAGTAAGTTTTATGTATGATCTCGTTGATATAATTATCTTATCTTTGTTTACTCATTCTGTTATGGTTTCTTAATTGATCACTTGTGATCAATGTACTCGCCAACCTCCTAGTATTGATGAAACTACGAGAGATTTGGTCTTATCGAAAGGTAAGAAATCCCGATCATTATAGCCCATGCCTCCCCCCCCCCCAATCCCTCAAAACTCAGGTACATCTCGAGAACTTTTTGGGATCTCTAATCTTATCTCGCGTGCAACAAACTGTAGGATGGTTGCTAACTTAGCGTAAACTAAAATATAATATATTTAGGAGAGTTCTTGAAGGAGCTGTTAAAATAGGCTCCATTTTTTTACTGGCCATAAAAGGTACTTTTTTTGGTGATTTTTTTGGATTGTTGTAGATGCTCTAAAGCCCCCCAATTTGTTTGGGCAAAAAAATACCCTTAGCCCCCCAATTTGTTTGCCCAAAAAAAATACCCTTAAACCCGGGTAATCTGAGGAATTTTTTGATCCCCAATTCTATCTCGTGTGCAACTATCAGTATGATCAGTTGCTGACTTGGCCTAAATTTAAAATATATTGGAGTGTATTTAGAGGAACCGTTGGAGGAGTTGATTACAATCGGACACAAACCACAATCATTGATTAAGTATTCTTATTTACCTCTGTCATAACTAATATGATTTTGTCAAGCTATCGTTTCTTGGACGCGTCTTATTGAATGATTAAGGCGATGTTTGGTAGGGCTCCGGCTTCTCCAAAAATAGCTTTGGCTCTCTTTTTTTTTTTTGAAAAAATAGGCTTTTATGGTTCTAGCTCCGGCTCCTTAACAAACGCTTGGTAGATTGACTTTTTCTATAGGATCTCCTATTTGACAGGAGCAAAAAATATAGAAAACTACCACGTGGATGAAGGAGCTATAGAGAAGCCACCTTTTCTTGGCTCCTAGCTTCACCCCTGACTCCTTCTTAAAAAAATAGGAAAAAGGGCTCCTCCTAAAACCGTTCGTTATGGTTTCAATTGAAACCGATCAAGAAGCAGGTGGAGAAGCCCTATCAAACAGCCCTTGACTAATTGTTAGTCCGTGCCTATTTGTATGATGACTAATTGTTAGGTCGCTAGCTGTTAGTCCTTATTAGTCCCTATTAGATAAAATAACTCAAGGTATTTTAGATATTTTGCAATATCTATGAATTATTAGTTCCTGTTAGTCCCTCTGGATCGACAAATTGGAAAACAATCAGTCCATAAGTGGACTAAAAATTAGTCCCCCTATAGTCCGTCTGTTTGAAAGAAAATAACTATTTTTTAGTCGGTAAACAATTAGTGGACCGGATCCAAGCACACCCTAAAGCCATGAACTACATGAAGAATTTACAGCTTGATACAAAGAATAGGGATGGGATTTTTTTACTCCCTCCATTCTTAAATTCTTGATACTTTTTAACTTTTGGACATCACGTTTGATCATTTATTTTATTCAATTTTTTACAAATACAAAAATAAAAGTGAAATGCATCCAGGATCCTTTAACTATTTATATATGGTCACTTAGGTCCTTTAACTTTCAAAGTAACCAAATAGATTTCGGATCTATCTAAATGGTGCATCTTCAGGTCCAAACTGCATTGTTAGCCGTATAAATCTAACATTGCACTGCCACTATGGATGGTGACACATGTGACGCTGCCACCGTGGATATAGCTTGTACTAATTGATATGAGAGTGAAATGCACGAGTGGCCCTAAACTATTGTCCTCTTCTTAGATCCTTAAACTGTAGTTTTGCATTTATAGCTCCCTAAACGACTGATGATGCAATTTGGTCCTGGATATGCACCTTTTAGATATATCTGGGACCCATTTAATCACTTTAAAAGTTGGATCATACATTAAGGACCCCGGATGCATTTCACTCTTTAATATATTGCCTCAATATTCTGTTTAACAGTTGTCATATATCCTAGTAGGTAGCAATATTCAACTCTTTGTTTTCCTCTGACATGTGTCTTGCCCATCACCGTCACCAATTCATGCAATATTCGACTCTTTGTTTCTTTAGTGTCACCAAATTCCACTTAGAAATCAACCTTGAAAAGGAACAGCAGTCCTAATAGCTCTTAAATAGATTCGCCATTCGGATGAGAAAGTATATCATGCATTTATATCTGACAAGTATATTCAAACAAAGGAAATAGTTTGTCATTGCTTCTTTTTGTATGCAGTTCTGAAACTGTAAGATTTGTTTACTCTTGGCCCAACGTCATATTCAACTGACAGCTAGAGTGCAAATATCAATGCAGAACCCTGACGGACAACATCATCGTCGGTTCGTCAAAAGGATTTGAGAAGAAGCTTCAGCTAGTGGGTGTTGGTTATTGTACAGCAGTGGAGGGAAATGATCTCGTGATGAATCTTGGGTTCTTGGGATTGATGTTCCCGAAGGATCATTGTGAGTGCCTACAACAAGAGTGCTATTGGCCAGTTTGCTGCTACTATCAAGAAGTGGAGGCCGCCTGAGCCATATAAGGGTAAGGGTATCCGATATGCTGATGAGGTTGTAAGAAGGAAAGAAGGCAAAGCTGGAAAGAACAAATAGAGTTTGTTCTTTGCTTTTTGCAGTCCTCGTTCCTCATTTTATTTTGACTTTACTTGGTTGTTATGTATCGAAACCACACTTCAGAAAAGTTGTTCTTCTGTTCATGATATGTAAAGATTCCACATTTTCAGCATCCCCATGATTACCTGGTTTTCAAGCCTTTTATGCTACTCCATAATGCAATGCAGAAGAGCGATTGTTCTTCAGAAGTTACGTAGGTGGAATCGTTATGGAATGAGGCACTTATAGCTTGACTTATTCAGGAATTGAGCAGCAGAGCAACTCCATAGTAGAATGCCGCCGTGTGTTTGTGCACCAAGCGTAAAACAGAGCTCCAATTTGATTAAGATTGTTGAATGCATGAAGAATGATTTCAGTTACAAAAAATTATAAACAACTTATTTGTGACAGGTAAAGAATCGCACATCATCTGCACTGCATTTTCGCATCCAGGTATTGCCATTAGTACTGAACCAAAAACATCCGGTTCGATAAAAAATATTCAAAACACATAACTTCTTAGGGGCCATAAAACATGTGAAGCTTACTACTGCTGATACCTATAACACTATTGCTGACTTAGATAAATCTCTATTCAAAGAAGTACACGAAAAAAACATAGAGATCTAATTTAAACTAGGCCTATGTAGTCAAGCTCGACCGACCCGAGCCACAGCTTCCCATCCTTCTCGGAGACGTCGCTGAGCGTCACGCCCTTAGCTGCCGTGAGCTCCTCCACCTCCACGCCGTCAGCATCAAGGCGGACGTCGACGAGGTGCTTGGCCGGAGGCGCCACGGCATTGAGCCTCGCCTTCTCTTGATTGAGCGCAACCCAGTAGCCTCCCTTGATGTCGCGCCGAATGTTGTCAGGGTACCCCGGTAGGTCGGCAAGGAGCTCATACTGGCCGGCCTTGTCGCCCTTGAGCCAATACCGGAAAGCTTGGGCGGGAATGGTGTGCGCCACCACCACGTGCCTCCCAAAGGTGCTGACCGCCACACCGTTGGGATACAGCAGGTTGGACTTCCTAGTGCGGGTGTCGTACTTGAGCAGCCGTCCTGTGGCATCCGCGTTCATCATGATCTCCGTGTTGAATCGACGCGGCTACGTAATGCTACTGCCGCTGAAGTAGACATCACCGGTAGCCTGATCCACGTCCAGCCCGTTCACAAAGTGGAATGGCATGCCGTCGTCCGCCTGGGTCGCCCGCACCTCAGCCTCGCCGCCGTCCGGTCCGACCTTCATCAACCCGAGGTACGCGTCGGCGATGCAGAGGTCGCCGGTCCTGGCGTAGAACTGCAGGCCGAGGGGGCGGCCGCAGATGGACTCGGTTTCCTCCGACGGCACAGCAGAAGCTGTGCAGAGCGGGATCTTTCTGTAATTAGCGCTGTACGTGAAGGTGCTCCAGCCGACAGCGCTACCGCCCCACTTGAGGACGCGGCCGTCGGACACGCCGGCGTAGGGCCCCTGGGGTCGAAGACCAAGCTTTCGCCGCCGTGGACGCCGTCGGGCAGAGGAAGGTGGAGGCTCCATTGAGTGGGCGTCGTCTTGAGACTCTTGATCGGCCCGGCGGCGGCGCATGACGCCGGAAGCAAGAGAGCGAGGGCGATGAGCAGCAGAAGCGATGTCGCCCGAGTCGCCATCTCGTCGATTGTAGTTGGCTGTTTGATGATGGAAGTCCTGGAACATAGATGTTGTTTATATAGACCAGGGCGTGCGGGGTCCCGTACAGACTCGGAAGCGTATTCTTGCCTGGAAATCGGCGTCTGTTTCGGACGCATCCAACTAAGGACGTGTTTGTTTCAGGGAATCTAACGTAATCAAACACAGAGCGGTATTCCAATCCGTTACATTAGTTTGGTAAACGAATCGCCGGATTCGGATACCTGGTAATCCGATACCGGCCTTCACATCTCTTTGCTACTCGGACGGCCAAGACAAAAGCAAATCAGACGGCAAGGTTCGTTATCGTTCAGTTTCCTATTAGATCACGCGTGCGCTGGGGACGCATCCGACTCTTGTGGAAAATTTTGCACACTCATTTTATTGTGAAAAATGTTGGTGAAATAGATTTTCTTTTAAACACAATCATTTTATTGAATTCCTATAAGAGTGAAATGTATATGAGGTCCTTAAACTATTTGTGTATGGTCACTTAGATTCTTTAACTTTTAAACTAATCAAATAGGTTTCAGATCTATCTAAATGGTGCACATCCAAGTCCAAACGATGTCGTCAACTGTATAAATCCGACATGGCACTATCATATGAATCATGACATACGTGGCGATGCCACTTTGAATGTAGCTTGTACTAATTAGAATGAGAGTGAAATACATGGGTGGCCTTAAACTATTATCCTCTTCTCATTAAGATCGTTAAACTATAGTTTTGCATTTATAGCTCGCTAACTATTTTTCCTTCTCATCTAAGTCACTAAACTCTGTTTTTATTTTATTTTTGCCTCTCTAAATAATTTTCTCTTCTTATCTAAGTCCTCAAACTCTACTTTGGTTCCTCGGTCGTAGACAAATTAAATAAATAGTTCTATTGTAAAAGTATTAAATGAATGTTCAATTTGCTGTGAGAAAACAATGATAGGTGTCTATCATATACAAATTCGTTAAGTTAGCCACCAAAATTCTATCATCCAAAAACAACTAGCGAAGGAAAATTTTACTTGCAAGTACTTATTTACCTTTTCTCTACATGTGTTATTATAATGAACTAACAACAAAGAAAAATATAACCGATTATTTTTCATTATTCGCCATGGCTTACTTACGTTTTGTTTTATTTTAAAAAGTATGATAAATATCATATATTTTTTTATAATTTCTGTTATCATTAAAGGTTTTAAAAAATGACTTACAATTTTACACATTTGAACTAATTTTTGGAGTAAGATGAATGAGAAAAAATGATGTTAACCATATTAGGGAGTAAGGAATACAAAACAAGTGTTTGGTAAAGTAGATCAGAAGGTGAAAATTATTTAGGGACGCAGAAATAAAAAAAATCAGAATTTAGGGACCTAGATAAGAAGAAAAAATAGTTTTAAGGTGCCATAAATGCAAAGCAAGAATTTAAGGACCCATATGGGAAGAGGGTAATAGTTTATGACCACCCATGAATTTTAGGATCTTATCTGGTGTCACTCGGCAAAGCGAGGACCAACGGTACAACTTAATCACAATAAAATACATTACAAACTGTTGATTACGTTAATAAAACCAAGATTTTTGAAAGCACAGAAGCGATAACCTGAATTAGAGTCCCCTATAGACTATGCATAAGATGTCATCGAGCTCATACGATGTATCCTCTAGCAGCACACAAATAGCAGCGCGGCGAGCAGGGCTTCCGACGGGCATAGCCACCCTTGAGGTCGCTTTTGCCAGTTGGTCTAGAGGAGGGAGAGAAACCACCTGCAAACAAAACCACAGAGAGCCAAGTCCTGAGCATTCAAATGCTCAGCAAGTTTTATCTGTCAACGTGGCCAACTACAGTCGATTCTAAAAATATGATAAGACTGACTCACAAGGATAACTAGTTGCATAAAACATAGCACTATTAGTAAAGCTTTACTTTCATCTTTTAGTGGTAGGTTAAGTTCAAAGAATGTAAATTTAATTTACACTATAAACTATAGCAAATATAGTTGCCAAGCAAATACCTATAAGCTAAGCAAACAATTCATATTGTTAATTAAGTTTAGTTATTACTACGACATGACTCAGTGAACAAGCGGTACTCGTTACTGTGAGAGGTAGCGATTATAATCGACTTACATCAGCTGAGAAAATCTCAAAATACACGGCACGTAGTCTCTTCCTAGATCACGTGGCTACCTTTCACAACAACACCATAGGGCCTGTCCGAGGCCTACTTCTCCCGATAACATGGTCCTCCATGCGACCACCACGCATGACGTATTCATGGTTAGATCCCAGTCTCTCCTCTACCTCCGCCTAAAGAAGAGTAGGGTTATGTCGAACCACTACAGATATGAAGTTACATCAGTTTTCTGGGTCTCACGTCCCCAGTATATAATCGATATGTTCAAACTTGCTCAACAGGGCCACACTCGAATCGTTACTTAATCGACACAGACGGGGATACCACCGTAAAGGCCCAGCCTTCTCGAACCCTCCTATATACTATCCTCACCCGGTTTCATATTATTCAAGTGTGGGATAAAATAAAAACCTATAGCTCGCTAGTGAGGTTTCTCATTCACTCGACTTCTACCGTTTTAGAACTCATAGCCTAGCTCTACATCGAGTTACTTGTACCAATATACACTTAATAGGGTAAGTAGAACTATCATGCATTCTAGGGTTTCAAACAACTCCTATAATTTAATGCACAGTACATTAACCATACAATACATAGTGACAAAATAAAAGAACTCAAAATAGGGTTAATGCACTGGGGCTTGCCTGGGCTTGGAGCAATGTTAGCACAACCAAGAGAGGGACCTTCAGCAGCAACAGACAGCTCCTGAGCAACCATATCCACCAGCTTGACTTCAACATTGCTTCCTAAATGTATGAAATAATATGCAAACAATGGTCAGTTATGCACCTAATAACATTCTAATGTTTTAACTTACCACCGCCTGTGAGGATAAGTTCACATGCGATGAGATGCTTATGAATGCATATGACAAGGAGTGCAATGTGAATGTGTTCAGGTGAATTGAAGTATATGGCAAGGTTCTGATTTTTACCTAAAAGAATGAATTTTCTATACTATACTAAATAGTTTACAATAGAGAATTTACTTCTAAATTTACTTAATATGGTTCTTGAAGGCATAAACTACAATTTTAGTTGATCATAATATTAGCAGGGCTATAAACTAAATTCTGAACCAATTTTGCAATTTATTATTAACATATTAATTTATAATGAATTAATCTCTAGCTAAGAGTAAATAATCATTTATAAATAATCTACAGGCACATAATTTATAATTAATTCTTGGATTACAGACCTTAATTATTAGAAGCTAAATATAAAATTTTCACATTTTAATTATGTATGAAAATGATGATATGCATGCATGCACAATGCAATTTATTTAATTATTCGAATATAATTCTAGTGCATAAAATGCAACTTTGATAGCTCTAAAATATTCTACATGATTAGAGGATTCCAATTGTATATTATTTGAATTTTTCTGAGCTCATATGCATTTTCTATGATTTTTGAAAGATTTAACAGTTTCTACACAAGGAATATATGATTTCTGAGATTATTCGAATTTGGGCGCCACATGGCAGCCTGCGGACCTCGCCGCACAAGGGGCACGGGGAATTGTTACCACACTGGATCTAGGCACATGGCCACACGGGATCCGGCTGGATTGAGCACAGCCGCTAGCCGAGCGGCCAACCGGCCATGGTGCGACGGTCGACTTGCTAGCGACGGCTCGCCGGAGCCGGAACGCCGGAGCCTCATTCCGGCGCTGGCTTCCAGGGGACAACTGTAACGGGCTCAGCGCGGCACGAGGAGGACGGGAGTGAGGTCGAAGGGTGGCGGTTCTCACCGGAGAGCGGTTGGCGGCGAGCGGCGTCTTGGGAACGACTTCAGCGATGCGTGGAGCTCCGCCCGGCGGACGAAATCCAATGACGTCTTCTCCTAGTGCTTCAGGGAGGACAGGAGAGGACGAGCATTGAGGTTGTCGTCGTCAAAGCTCGCCGGAAGTGGGGTGTCACCGGCGAGGTGGAGGTTTCGACAGCATCGGTGGATAGGAGCTCGAAATCCCGCCAAGGAACTCAGCGATTTGTTTGGATCTTGACCCCTGGTGGTGGGCAAGGAAGTGAAAAGTAATGGATTACAAGGAATTGAAAAGTTATCACCGGAGCTCACCGGAATCCTGCAGAGAACGGCGGCAGCGCAGTGAGGCGCGATTTCGAGGCAAAATCCAAATCTGACGCAAATCAGTGAGGAGGAAATGGGGTTCAGATTTGATGCTGTTTGGTGGCTCCAGACGCCCTGTGGAGGTGGGGTGCCGAGCTCGATGGAGTGGGCAGCAACCTCTGAAACGGAAAAGAGGGAGAGAGGAAGTGTGGTAGAGAAGGAAGTCGTACGAGGCGATGGGCTGGGGTCTTGGACACGGTGACAAGGAACCGACCGGGGCCTCATGGCCCGGTTGCATGTGCGCCGCGCACACTCTGGGCTGGCCATAGGTGAGTGGAGGAGGAAGAAGATGGCGCGGACAGGTGGGTCCTGTGTGGCAGCAAACCCTGTCAGGCTTATATTTTGGCCATTTTGGGAGCATAAAAGCAATTAGCAAATGAGCTCCGATTTGATTGAAATTTGGCAGATATGTTCTCGACAATGTTTTCTACCCTCCAATCGACATGCACAGGCAGATACACATGGAATGGAGAGATATTGAATTTAGAAGACAGTTAACCGGTAAGAAGACTTGGAAAAGCTGCTGAAATCAGATCAGTTAACCCAATTCTACAGTCCAAAAGAAATAGTTCCGACACTCTGAAAATCTTGAAACTTTGCAATACGAAGAGAGTAACTCAAAGGGAACAAATTTATCTTTGGAGTCAAGATAAACATTGAAATGGATTTAATCCGGCAACAGTCACAAGACAGGTGACTGTTAAGAATCTGGCAAAATGGTCAGCCAAGCTTAATGCTTAAGCAATTTGGGAACAAAAGAAAAGAATAGCAAACAAGCCCTAAATGGCTCAAAAATTTGTAGAAAGTTTCTTAAACTTGTGTTCAATAACATAAACCACATGCACAGATCCTTGCCAAGGAGGATAAAAGATATGCAAGTTAGAAATTGGCTAACTGATAAGGACACTTAGGGAAATCTGCTGGAGGCAGATTATTTCGCCATCTTTTGAGGTCTTAAAAAAGTACCTCTTGAGCTCTGAAATTTTTGAAACTTGGCAAGATGATATAGAGATTTGGGATGAGCAACTTTTATGTTCGGAGCAAGTAGAATTTCGAACTGGATTTGAATTTACAGAATTTAGATGAAGGCTACTCACTAAGGAAACAGGATTTGGATTGGGACCTTCTTATTTTGAACAGAACCTTAGTATCTTCTTATAATCTGCAACAGTAGGGAAATTTTTGTTCAAAACTTGACTTTGAGAAATTCATAGCCCTTTGTGTAAATGCTTGAACTTTCACTGTCTGGAAGATTTGAATTTGTATTTAAATTCTTGAAGTTTTTATTTTGCCAAAATTTTCTCCCTCTTTGATGCTTCCACACCTTTTTAAAGCTATTCACACTTGGCTTCTTTGAAAGAACATGAAATGCCACAGCCCTCCACCCTTAAAGAAATCTCATCCCGAGATTTAGAAGTTGAGGAAGCTAGGAAAAAGGACATCTTGAGATATTCGTTGAAACATCAAACAGGAAGAGGGGAGGGGGGCATTGATATAGAAGTGGTTATATCCCATTTTCAACATAGGAACAAGAGAAAGGCAGGAAATGATTCTGATCGAGCTGGATATATTAGGATTATTTCAACGCTTTGCAAAGATGTGAATTGCAACCTGAGAATATAGAAGATCAACCATATTGAACATAGGAGGTTAGGATGTAACAAAAGTAAACTAAGAGCTGGCCTTTGTCAAGGATAAGCTAGAATAAGAAGCACTAGTAGTTTCAAGGTTCACACGCAATTCAGATTCATTCTGGTTGCACATTTTGAAAATATGCCATCCACTGAGAATAGAATCACGGTTGGTTGACCTGATAGATTTCAACAGGACTTGTCCTTTCCAACCTACAATCGTGGTTTTAAGAAGCGCCTGGGTGGACCGGTACAATTTTAAAAACAAAATTGTAATACCTAGAAAGTACAAAACTTGCTAAAATTTTCCTGTATTCGGGTCACAAATTTAATGCTGGTGGTCAACAAGGTGACACTGCAAGATTGCTATACAACAGTTAGTCTGTGGTAGGTCAGGAATGTTCGTGTCTTGAGGGCGTGACTAGAATCATTTTGATATTTCGAGACGCGCTGGGACATCAAGGAATCAAATTGGAAAATAGTCTATGGCCAGAAAGAGTGAGTAGGATAGGCTACACAACGAAAATAGTGGTTAGTGGTTCCAAACAGTTTTTAGATACAGGTTGCAAGGAGGTTGCATGCACAAGGAGAATAAAATCATACATACTTGAGAAATGACTGGGTATCGTTGAGAAGTTAGTGAATGTTAGGATTCAAAGTGAGGTACCAAACAGGACAATGTAGCTTCACAGCTTCAGGCATCCATATGCTTCCATTGAGCTAGGGGTAATCATACTGAGTCCAAGGGCAATGGTTTGGAAAGAAATACACCTATGCTTCATGATTCCGTACTAGATAGATAAAGGCTTGAGACCAAGGTGGAACGGGTTGGACAATCAAGAAATTTCAATTGCAACATTACTCAGGCTGGTTGCATATTCCGGATAATACACCCTTCATGCAAAAGTACATTACAATTGGATTTCTCCAAGATTCAATTGCCGGTTCAAGAATAGAGTGCCCTCCATTATTGAAGTGTTGATATTGGAGAAGCACCTGGACGAGTCGACACAATTCCAATATCAAACTGTAATTAGGGAGAGTAATATGACCAACAAATTCAAGGTGCTACTAGTTCAAAATAGAGGGTAACAAGGGGATATTGCAGTTATCACAATATTAGATCAGCTTTAAGTTAAGGACGAGCATGCTTCAGGGCGCAACTAGTTGTTTTGAGTTTTCTACATAATTAGGGCGTCAAGGAATAAGAACGAACAATAGCTCATAGGCAGAAATAAAAAGAGTAGGACATGTCATATGAATAGTATCAAGACAAAGTGTCTCATATGGGCAACATATACTAAGTGCAATGATCTCAAGGATAAGTGATTGTAGTAGGATACACCACAGTAACTCAAAGAGTTTAGTTCAAGTGAATGACAGTAAGAAAAAAAATATTTTTAGGAGAGTTTTAGAGGAACTCATAAAGCTCATCATAAGAGAAGCTTGATTGGTCAAAACAAGGCAACGAGATTGGTTAATCACACCAAGTTAGAAGAAGTCAAGGCAGGAATAACAATTCATCACGATATACTAGATTGAGGATACAGTTATGTAGGTTTCTTCACAAAGCTCATGAGATTCTTGAAGCCACCCCAACTTGCTTTGGGTAACATAGATATTGGTGTAGGATTCAAGGTGTCCTAGGCTTACCTCATTCTTGCTCGTATTTAAAAATTTATTTATGCACTTTTAAAGTTTAGTGAACAATGCTACTAATGAATGGTGCATTACATGCCTGAAATGATGTAATGCACTCGTGAGAAGGTAGTCAGGCAAGGGTGCATGCACATGTCATGATGCAAAATGATACACATTGCAGGATGTGATCATGAATGAGCATGATATGGTGCATATGCTCTGGTGCATCGTGATGCACATTGTATGATGATGAATGCTCATGATATGTGCATATGGTATGATACATCATGGTGCAACTTGCATGACGTGCCCATGAATGATAATGAGATGGTGCAGGTGCCCTGATACATCATGCTATTATGATGCACATGTGGAGTGGTTGCAATGCAATCACATTATGAGGAAATGCACTGAGTGACAAAATTGCTTAGTTGAGTCACAAAAATATAATGCGAATTATGCCATTCATTTTTACATTAGGATGAACAAGAATAAGGTGATACAGGTACATAGGTCATGGCAACAATCTAACTCAACAAAGGCGCTCAGGGTGCAAGATGTTTCTCGCATCAATAGAATAAGGACGCACAGTTTCAAGGGAAGGTTTTGATAGTCAAAGGTTACCCTCATATAATGTAAACATTGAAGTTTACTATACCATGGAAAAGGGCAACTTATATCAAGGTAACGAGATAAGACCACACTCTCAAGGAGGTGTCCATCAAGGAGGGAAGGAATCAAGATTCGAATCGCAAAATTCTGGAGTAAGTCGTTGATTTATTGACTCATGCATTGGAGTTCTAGCACCTCTTTGGGAGAGCACCTACTGATAGGAAGAGATAAAACATCGAGAGAGAAAATATTTGATTACATAGAAAAGATAGCTCAAACAAAGGTGATCAAGGTTACAAGGGTTTTCTCATGCCAAGGGTCAAGGAAGTTTAGTTTCGAAACAAGGTCTCATTAGTTCGTGTTACTTGCTCATAGGGTGCACACCTCAACAGGTATACACCTTCAATTTTTGACAACTGGAACTGAAAGGAATTCGAGGAGAGGCGTAACATTGGGTCTGAAAGAAGTCTAGAAATTGATTCAAGGTTAGTGAAGGTATCCATCGGAGTATCGAATTCCAACGAGTACTTGACAGGGTGAGGATCAATCCAAGTTTTGAAGCACGACATTAATGATCTAATTGTCTGATGGCCAACTCATGGTTAAATTGTTAGCATGGTGCTGGAGCAAGCACCTACTATGAGGTGAGATGTACTCCTTATGAACACGAATCGAGGATATGGAAGAAAACTAGAGGTATAAGAATACAACTGGATCAGTCGGCATTATGAGTGGAGGTCATTCGCGAGGTAGAGACCATGCAGGAGATCAAAATTCCTCTCGCAGGGTCAGATGATGCTACTCAGTTAACGCCTCACTAAAGCCATGGTTGAAGTGATGAAGTCACTTAATATCTAGTTTTAGATAAAAGAGTGTTAACCACATAACAAAAATCAACTCTGTCCCGGACTGACAGAAATCACAAAAACTGATTTCTGGCACTGATAGAGGCCGAATCAGAAGTAGAGTTGAATAATAAAGTTGTAGAGGACTTTCATAGCTTTCCAACGCATATTTACTCATCCTTATATGAGAAAGAGGTCAGAAGATATGACCTTTCGAATCTGGCAGCAAAAGCTGAAATTAAAAGAAAGGCCGATTAGGGATTTTAATTCGCCGCTAAAGCTTGGAGGATTTAGGTCAAGGGGACCTATAGGATGATATTTCTGACTAAAAACGGAGATGGTAATGTTCATTTAGAATTTAAAATTTGGAGGTGGGTTGTGTTTTAAATTTCATGCAAATGCAATGCGATATAATCACAATATGTCGGTCCTACGTTCTCACCAAAATAAAAAGAGTTGGTCTAATATAGCGACCAAACGAGACTTCGGTGGCAAACTCGCTCTCTCTAGACTCAGTTAGTCACTTTCTATACGAACTAATTCGAAGTTAGTGTACCTGCAGAAAAAGATCACACAACTACAGGAAGGCAATAAAAAAAATACCTTATGTCCCGTATCATTGCCATACAGAACGCCCTCAAATAAGCCACATCTTAAAGGACATGACCGTAATTCACATCACACGGCAGGAGGTTCACACTTACCATTAGATGACGAATGATCGCACTTCCCATTAGGCGGCAAATGTTTTATATGTTTCAAAGAACATATTCACTTTCCGTACGGATCGCTGTACGGGACACTTTATATCCTAAACCTTATATGGATGAGTCCTCGAATTTCACCGCATTCAAGTGCGTACCTTACCTTCTTATCTGGGCGTAGCTGTCATTGCAATAATAATAAACAACGGGAAAATAAAATGCATGAATGCAGAGTTAGCATTGCCACCTAAAAAGACACACTAATATAGTCCTTAATTGGGCTTAACTAGGGGCTTTTAGCGAAGTTAGCTTTTTGAAAATAGCTTTAAAGTCGTACTGTTCCCGATATTGCTCTAATACCAATCTGTGATAGACTACCCCACGAAAGAGACGATCCATCGACCTCAGAATCTTATCAGGTATCACTCGGCGAAGCGAGGACCAACGGTACAACTTAAGCACAATAAAATAAATTACAAACTGTTGATTAATAACCTAAATTAGAGTCTCTTATAGACTATGCATAAGATATCATCGAGCCCATACGATGCATCCTCTAGCAGCACACAAATAGCAGCACGGCGAGTAGGGCTTCCAACGGGCATAACCACCCTTGAGGTTGCTTTTGCTAGTTGGTCTAGAAGGAGAGAAACCACCTGCACACAAAACCGCAAAGTCAAGCGCTGAGCATTCAAATGCTCAGCCAGTCTTACCTGTCAACATGACCAACTACATCCGACTTCAAAGATATGATAAGCCTGACTCATAGGTATGGCCAGTTGCATAAAACAAAGCACTACTAGTAAATCTTTACTTCCATCTTTTAGTGGTAGGTTAAGTTCAAGGAATGTAAATTTAATTTGCACTATAAACTATAGCAAACATGGTTGTCAAGCAAATGTCTATAAACTAAGCAAACAATTCATATTATTAATTAAATTTAGTTATTACTACGACATGACCCAGTGAACAAGCGGTACTCGTTACTGTGAAGGGGCAGCGATTATAATCGATTTACACCAGCTGAGAAAAACCCGAAATACACGACACATAGCCGCTTCCCAGAAGCCGAACGTTGCCACCTTTCACAACAACACCATAGGGTCGGTCCGAGGCCTACTTCTCCCGAGAACATGGTTCTCCATGCAACCACCATACAGGACGTGTCCATGGTTAGATCCAAGTCTCTCCTCCGCCAACGCCTAAAGAAGAGTAGGGTTACGTCTAACCACTAAAGAAGTGGAGTTACATCAGTTTTCTAGGTCCCATGTCCCTAATATGTAATCGGTACGTTCAAACTTGCTCAACAAGGCCACACTCGAATTGGTCCTTAACTGACACAGACAGGGCTACCACCGTGAAGGCCCAGCCTTCTCGAACCCTCCTACATAACATCCCCGCCCGGTCTCAGGTTATTTAAGTGTGAGATAAAATAAAAACCTATAGCTCGCGAGTGAGATTTCTCATCCACTCGACTTCTACCGTTTATTATAACTCATAGCCTAGCTCTACATCGAGTTACATGTATCAATATACACTTAATAGGGTAAGTAGCACTATTATGTATTCTATGGTTTCAAACAACTCTTACAACTTAATGTACAGTGTATTAACCATACAATACATAGTGACAAAATAAAAAGATTTAAAATAAGGTTAATGCACTGGGGCTTGCCTGGGCTTGGACCAATGTTAGCACAACCAAGAGAGGGACCTTCAGCAGCAACAGACAGCTCCTGAGCAACCATATCCACCAGCTCGCCTTCAACATTGCTTCTTAAATGTATGAAATGATATGCAAACGATGATTAGCTATGCACCTAATAGCATTCTAATGTTTTAACTTCCACCGCCTATGAGGATAAGTTCACAAGTGATGAGATGCTTATGAATGCATATGACAAGGAGTGCAATGCGAATGTGTTCAGGTGAATTGATTTTTATTAAATTAATGCGCTATCTGTAAGTATATGGCAAGATTCTGATTTTTACCTAAAAGAATGAATTTTCTATACTCTACTAAATAGTTCATAATAGGGAATTTACTTTTAAATTTACTTAATATGGATCTTGAAGGCATAAACTACAATTTTAGTTGATCATAATATTAGCAGGGCTATAAACTAGTTTCTGAACAAATTTTGCAATTTATTATTAACATATTAATTTATAATGAATTAATCTCTAGCTAAGATTAAATAATCATTTATAAATAATCTATAGGCACATAATTTATAATTAATTCTAGGATGACAGATCTTAATCATTAGAAGCTAAATATAAAATTTTTACATTTTAATTATGTATGAAAATGATGATATGCATGCATGTACAATGCACTTTATTTAATTATTAGAATATGATTTCAGTGCATAAAAGGCAACTTTGATAGCTCTAAAATATTCTAAGCTCATATGCATTTTCTATGATTTTTGCAAGATTTAATGGTTTCTGTGCATGGAATAAATGATTTACGAGATTATTCGAATCTGGGCGCCACGTGGCCGCCTGCGGACCTTGCCGCACAAGGGGCACGAGGAATTGTGGCCGCACTGGATCTGGGAACATGGCCACACGGGATCCGGCTGGATTGAGCACAGCCGCTGGCCGAGCGGCCAACCGGCCATGGCGCAGCGGTGGACGAGCCGACGGCGGCTCGCCGGAGCCTCATTCCGACGCCGTCTTCCAGGGGACAACCGTAACGGGCTCAGTGCGGCACGGGGAGGACGGGACTAAGATCGAAGGGCGGTGGTTCTCACCGGAGAGTGGTCGGCGGCGAGCGGCGTCCTGGGAACGACTTCGGCAACGCATGGAGCTCCGCCCGACAGACGAAATATGACGACGTCTTCTCCAAGAGCTTCAGGGAGGACAGGAGAGGACCGGCATCGAGGTTTTCGTCGTCAAAGCTCGCCGGAAGTGGGGTGTCACCGGCGAGGTGGAGGGTTCCGACGGCGTCGGTGGACAGGAGTTCAAAATCCCACCGAGGAACACCACGATTTGAATGGATCTTGACCCCTGGTGGTGCGCGAGGTAGTGAGAAGTAAAGGATTACAAGGAATTGAAAAGTTATCACCAGAGCTCACCGGAATCCTGCAGAGAACGGCGGCAGTGCAGTGAGGCACGATTTTGGGGAAAAAATCCAAATCTGACGCAAATCAGTGAGGAAGTGGGGAGAAGCTTTCGTGCTTAGTAAGAGGAAATGGGGTTCGGATTTGACGCAGTTTGGTGGCTCCGGACGCCCTGTGGAGGCGGGGTGCCAAGCTCGACGGAGAGGGCAGCAATGGCGGCCTCCTCTGAAACGGAAAGAAAGAGGGAGAGAGGAAGTGTGGTAGAGAAGGAAGTCGTACGAGGCGATGGTCTGGGGTCTTGGACATGGTGACAAGGAACCGACCGGGGCCTCATGGCCCGGTTGCATGTGCGCCGTGCGCCGTCTGCGCTGGCCGAAGGTGAGTGGACAAGGAAGAAGAAGGCCCCGACAGGTGGGTCCCGCGTGGCAGCAAACCCCCGTCAGGCTTATTGTTTGGCCATTTTGGGAGCATAAAAGCAATTAGCAAATGAGCTCCGATTTGATTGAAATTTGGCATATATGTTCCCGACAATGTTTTCTACCCACCAATAGACATGCAGAGGCAGATACTCATGGAATGGAGAGATATTAAATTTAGAAGACAGTTAACCTGTAAGAAGACTTGGAAAAGCTGCTGAAATCAGATCAGTTAACCGAATTCTACGGTCCGAAAGAAATACTTCCAACACTCTGAAAATCTTGAAACTTTTCAATACAAATAGAGTAGCTCAAAGGGAACAAATTTATCTTTGGAGTCAAGACGAACTTTGAAATGGATTTAATACGTCAACAGTCATAAGACAGGTGCCTGTTAAGAATCTGACAAAATGGTCAGCGAAGCTTAATGCTTAAGCAGTTTGGGAACAAAAGAAAAAAATAGCAAACAAGCCCTAAATGGCTCGAAAATTTGTAGAAAGTTTCTTAAACATGTGATCTATGAGATAAACCACATGCACAGATCCTTGCCAAGGAGGATAAAAGATATGCAACTTAGAAATTGGCTAACTGATAAGGACACGGGAAATCTGCTGAAGGCAGATTATTTAGCCTTCTTTTAAGGTCTTAAAAGAGTACCTCAGGAGCTCTGAAATTTCTGAAACTTGGCAAGATGATATAGAGATTTGGCATGAGCAACGTTTTTGTTGCGAGCAATAGAATTTCGAACTGGATTTGAATTTACAGAATTTAGAAGAAGGCTACTCACTAAGGAAACAGGATTTAGATTGGGACCTTTTTATTTTGAACAGAACCTTAGTATCTTCTTATAATCTGACACATTAGGCAAATTTTTGTTCAAAACTTGACTTTGTGAAATTCATAGCCCATTGTGTAAATGCTTGAACTTTCACTGTTTGGAAGATTTGAATTTGTATTTAAATTCTTGAAGTTTTTATTTTGCCAAATTTTTCTCCCTCTTTGATGCTTCCACACCTTTTTAAACCTATTCACACTTGGCTTCTTTGAAAGAACAGGAAATGCCACACATATACCACTATCCATGGTGGTTGTGCCACGTTGGATTTATATGGCTGACGATATGGTTTGGACCTAAAGATGCACTGTTTAGATAGATCTAGAACCTATTTGGTCACTTTGAAAGTTAAAAGATCTAAGTGACCATACACAAATAGTTAAAAACCCCAGATGCATTTCACTCAAAAATAAATTAGTCACGCTGAAGGCATCTCTTATAATAAAACTAATAGTAACAAAAATAAATAATATTTTTATAATTATTTTAAATAAGAAGTAGAGTCAAACATGACATCTAAAAATCAAAGTGTCAAGGATTTAGTGATGGAGTAGAAAAGTACTGCGATCAGAAACACCTTTTTTTAGCCTTACTGCCGTCAGAAACACTTGGCTGCATCCATTAAACTTGAGTATGTATTGCTTCCCAGGAGGAGAAATGTTTCTATTTATTCATTATCTTTGTATAAATTTACAGCAACCGGTATGACAAACAAGAAGTTCCTTAAGCAGCAGCGGCACAATGATGGCCCATCAAACCAAAGAGTCTCCGTAGTGAGCTTCAGCTTCAGCTATATCATAACGAGTTATATGCAGCAGCGGCAACACTTCTTCGCAGTGCTATATATGGATTCATTGCGAAAGAAAACTGTAGCATTTCAGGTCCATGCATTGCGGACACAGGAATCATGTGGCCTCATTTTTTTGAAAAGTATCTCCAACCAACTGCATAAATTGCTCAACTCTCAAACTATTAAGTTATTATCCCGTTTTGATTCATTACGTCCACAATCATGAATACAAGCAGACTGCCCCCTTTTTCTTACTAGTCCCGAAACCTGTGCTAATGCTACAGTCTAAGAATAAATATTAACTTAAAAAAATAATATATTAATATTAAAATTTGAAGTTTCTCATTTTTCACTATAAATATTAATATTAAGCCGAAATGATTTGTTTTGTTTTTCAACAACTTTCTTTTGGATCTTCTATATTTGTTCGAAGTACTTGTATTTTGTAAGAGATGTCTATGGAGAAATTTCATCCATCAAATTTGTAAAAAGAACAGCTCTGAGTGCATTTTTCCATGTGGGCGTAGTCTAACCCATCTCTGTTTGGGATGTTTCGAGCTCAACACAGCTCTAAAGACCAGCACCATGAGCAATAGCAGCTAGGCAAAGTGTGTGGCTCTTATTCAAGAGTGCAACGCAGCAGAAAACAAACCAAAAGACCTCGGTGCTCAGCCCCTAAGCATCACCTACTCCTCTCCATCACCGTTGCCGACGGGATAGAAGTACCCATGTAGGAGTTCATCCTAACTCGACAAATAGCATCTTGAGTATAAAGATATTCAGCAAGACTTACACCACTAAGTCTATACATAGAGTATGCAATTTGGCATTGGACAAGAATAAGCTATATGATGATATCTTGCATAAAAATATTAACTTTGCATAGTAAATAAATTGTAAACTTTAAACATAAGTAAAGCTATAAGGGCGACATTACTAAACCATCAACAAGGAATATAAGAAAAGGTTTTAAGCTCACATATCTCAACATCAACCAATCCAAAACTAGGAAAATTGTACCATGACATTGTTGTTGTTCCAAAGGCATGGTTATTACCAAGATCAAACTAATTCGAATTGTTTTTACACCTTGCAAAAGAGTACATCTTTACGCACACGCCACACGACCGCTCACCATACAACCCATCAGAAGTAGATAGTAATTTAGTGTGACAACCCCTTCCAAGTATGCCCCAACCATATAAACAGACATTTGGTCAAGCGAGTTGGTCGCACTAGGTCGTCACGGGGGGGGGGGGGGGTTGTTTCATCCCTAGCACCTTCTACAGCCCCCAAGGTCGCAAGCCAAATGGTCGCTCCTACATAAGGAAGAAAGCTCACTGTACCATTAAAGCTTACCATATGAGTGAGCCAAATGACAAGGAACTATTCCATCATTCCCTCTAAACCAACAACATCCAACATCCATGTTTTAATAGAGCCTAGTCAATTGTTCCTATGTAACTAATTTATATCGCGCGAACAATGGTGACTTCCATCATTTGACTTCTACCATTTCAGTTTGAGCCACACTAAGCAATACCGATAACACTCGACTTCTGAACTTAACCCACTCATCAACTAGTTAGGGCGATAACAAGATACATGGAAGGTAATGCAACAAATGGGAGCCTTGCCTAATGCCCAACTAATGCAGTCATATTACTTGACTCAAACATAATCATTTACATGACTCATCCAAAAACAGGGTTAAAATATGCAGGATGCTTTCCTTCAAAGGGAGGTTCAACACTCTCAAACAATGGTTCTGCTGCACCTTACGGACCAACAATGTCACCCTCCGGTTGCTCGCCTTCTAAATAGCTGAAGATGCACTGAATGAATGACATAGTAATGATATGAAATGAGATGAAAATGCCATGAGATTGGTAGATATGAAGTGCAATGTGTCATGATTGCAATGCAAAAAGAATGACTTGAATTGAGCAGGATTTGATTAGGATATGAGCAAAAGAGTGCAGCTAGTCTGGAAATAATAATTATGACCTTTAATCACTATTAAATCATAAACTAATTATTTTGGTCTGGTTTTGGGATGGATCATATTTTTAGTTTGTAGGTAACAGAGATATGATTCCAAAAGAATAAATTTCACAACAAACAGACGTTGGATGATTTTCTATGAATTTTTCAAGATGACAGAATGGGAATAGCCCAAGGGGAGGTTGGACAGGTTAAAGAGAGGGCCGGACAGGCTCTGTTCTCGACCATAACAGGGTTGGGAAGAAGAGGATAATTCCTTTGGTGATGAAGAGTGATGTTAGGAACCTAAAGAAATGTATTAGAAGCATAGACAACACCAAGAGACTCCATTTTAGGTGATAAAAGTGACATGCACCAAGATAGATGAAAGGATCATTAACAAAGGTGAGATTAGTCATGGATGAGCTTAAATCTCACACATGGAGAATAAATGGCTAAGAGTAAGAGAATGAGGAAGGGGAAAGCCTTCACCTCGACGCTCAAGAGCTTGGGGAGGAGCTTGATTAAGAGGGAATGCTTCAGGTGAACTTTTCAAGGTTGAGGTCATCAACGGTGGAGCTCACCGAAGTTGAGGAAGACGAAAAGTTTAATCGACGTCTCAGGTGCGGATTCAGCATGAGGATGGCTTGGAGAAGTCGTGGGAGAGGACGGGGAGGCCTTCTCCTTGACTCCAGGCGACTAGGGAAACAGAAATCACCTTATCTCGCACGACCAAGGTGGAGAGGAGAACAATGGTGGAATGGGGAGTAGAGAGTGAAATGCGGCCGGTTTTGGGGCTTGTTTGGATGGAAAACTCGATGGGAATGGAGGTGGCGGCCATGAGGCAGCAAGTGGAGGTTAAATAGAACAAATGACATCCAAAACGGAGTTGGGATGAGCTGCCATGACAGAAAACATGAGGCGTCGCTTCTCTACAGCTTGTCTGGAGGTTGAAGAAGCGAGAGGAAAGGCTGACAGGTGGGTCACGATGTTTTCCTTTTTCTAAATTTTCTTGAACTGAACTTCTTCTCCTCTTTGATCTCCAATACGACTTGATTTTTGGACAAGAAAATTTTTGTGAACTTTTCTGGGTGACAGAATAAGGGAGATGAATCCAACACAACTGGAATCACCTCAAACGGAATTCAAATGAAAATTCATCGAACTTGTCAATTTTCAAGGATTGTTTTCATTTTTAAGGCATCAAGACCACCTAAAAATTGGTAAAAATCATATAAGTTCAAGAATCAAGGGTAGTCATAACAGAATTTTTTATTGCGTCAAGTTGCATTCA
Organism: Zoysia pacifica; assembly: GCA_001602315.1. Lineage (NCBI taxonomy): Eukaryota > Viridiplantae > Streptophyta > Magnoliopsida > Poales > Poaceae > Zoysia > Zoysia pacifica. Next base: position 147,726 of record BCLH01000075.1, read on the forward strand.
AAATTTTGGAGATGCTTCACAAGCATGGATTTAAATTGATTTTCAATTTTGAATTTAAACTGAAATGCTTATGCAATGCTTGTGTTTAGATAATGCTCATGATAAGGATTTATGCATGCTAATATGTCATTAGAAAGATGGCATGTTACAGAACATAAACCTCAAAAGCTAAGATATTCTAGTTTCAACTTACAAGCAACATTTATTTGTCAACGTACACATTTCCAGGATGATGAGAACACGCTGAATATAGCAACCGACTAGCGCGATCTTTTCTTGTTTGACTAACAGCACATCGATCGTGGGCACACCTGCTAGAGTTTTTTTTCTTTGGTAACCGTCTCAGCATTTTGAATCAAAGTGCATTTAGCGATGGCACCATCTCTGGCCGTGGCCAATACAACGCCTCCAATGGCACAGCCTTGGGCACTGTAACCCCGGATCCCTCGGTCATATCAACCTCAACGTCCCCAATCCTCCTCCACTCGAAGCATTGCACCAGGGTGCCCAGCGCGAGACCGACCACCTTCAGGGCGAGGTCCTCGCCGGGGCACCGTCGCCGTCCCATTCCGAACGGCAGCATCCACTTCCCGTCGCTCTTCCCGTTCTCAAACCTCTCCGGCGAGAACGCCCCCGCGTCCTCGCCCCACAGACTCACGTCCCTGTGCATCGCGTGCACGTTGACCAGGAGCATGGTGCCCGCGGGGACGTCGTAGCCGCCGACGGAGCAGTCGGCCGACGACTCGTGCGGCGCCATGAGCGGCGCGATCGTGTGGAGGCGAAGGGTCTCTCTGATGACGCACTGGAGGTACGGGAGGTTCTGTAGGTCGGTTTCCTCCAGCAGCCGTGCCTTGCCGACGACATTGTCGATCTCGGCTCTGAGCTTCGCCATGGCGGCGGGGTGGTTGAGCAGCAGCGCCATGCCCCACTCGATTGTGCCCGATGAGGTGTCCGTTCCGGTCTGCAAGATGGTCTGTTTGCAGGAAAGATTGGAAGTGAGCGAATGTTGCTGTTGTCTGTTGATACTAATTGAGGACTTGTATATAAATCAGAAAAGGAAACAGTGCAAACAGATGCTTACTGGTAGTACTTATCATAGCTTTATCCTGTGAAAAATATTGTTGGCAAACATGCCATTATGGAAACATCTACTAGTGTAACATCTATTCCGTCATGGAATACAGAGATCCAGTAGGATCACTGTCATTTCAGCAAATTTTGGGTCAATTGGTACTACCATTATCTGGAATTTTAGTAATTATGCCATGACTACTACTGTATTGTTTCCATGATGAGTAAATATTGGTATAACATGGTCTATTCAATGTCAATTCTTAAGTTGCTGTGCCTGTGCCTGTGAATACGCCAGAAATGCAACTGTACATTTGAGAAGAGGAAACAGAGCAAACAGGTACTCTGTTTCGTGAACCTCCTCTGTTGCAGCTATCAGCTATCTGTAATCTGTCCCTTCCTCTCATTGTTTCTAAAATCCACTGCCTCCGTTTAAAGTATAATTATTTTTAGATTTAATCAATGTAAAACTCTTTTATCTTTGATTAATAATATTTAAAAAATTATTTTAATTAAATTTTAATATAAATAGTTATATATTATGGAAGTTTATTTTAAGAAATCTACTAATATAATTTATATATAATAAAATATTATTAATTTTTCATTATTAATGGTCAAAAAGAAAGAAATATAATTTTGATCCAATCTAAAAATGATTAGATTTTGTAACGGAGTGAGTTGCAGTTCGCGTTCAAACAAAATGCGAGCAGCTAGTCCATGCAATTCGCAAGAAGGCTCGGAAGTCAGGAGCTATGAACAACGATAAGTAATCATCACAAAGTGATCGGCTGGCTAAACAATTTGCACAACTCACCAGACAGAGCGCTCGAATGACCTTGTCGCTATACGCCTCCGGGTCAGACGCCTGCATCTCCAGCAAGTCGCCGACCATTGTCTTCCCCCGTTCCTTCCCCGCCGCGGTGGCCGCGCGGTGCTCGTCGATGAGTCGCTGCGCCCACTCGTTGCGCGCCTTGGTCAGCTTTATCGCGCGGCGGTTTGCGCCGCCGATGTCGAACATCCCGAGCACCGGCACGAAGTCCTGCAGGTTAGACGCCCCCTGCATCGCGAAGTACTCCCGGACCATGGCGCGGAACCGCTCCGCCTCCTCCGTAGCCGCCTCATCATCGTCGCCGTAGTACCGCTTCCCGGCAATCATGCGCGCCACGGTGTTCAAAGCCAGCTCGAACGCGCGCGCCTTGACGTCGGCGCGGGTGGGTGCCGCGTCGTCGGCCCCGGCCGCGGCCCTGAACAGCCGGCGCGCCAGGTCCCGGACCTCACCGCCGCGGACGTCGGAGGAGCGAAGAAGGCGGTGCGACGAGAACACCTCGACGGTGGCGATGCGACGGAGGTTGCGCCAGTTCGGGCCGTAGCTGGAGGAGCCCAGCGTGGTGTAGCCGTTCGAGAGGTAGCGGATGGAGGGGAGCTGCGGCCGGTTGGCGAAGATGACATCGTGGGTGGTCAGGCACTCCTCGGCGACGGCGGGGTCGGCGACGTGGACCGCGAGGCGGTTGCCGAACCTGAGGAGGAGCACGGGGCCGTGAGCCGCGGCGAGCTTCGCCAGGGATAGGTGGAGCGGCTTCTTTAGGAGGTGGAGGTGGCCAATGACTGGGAGGGACGGCGGGCTCGGTGCGAGGCGGTGGTGGCGGTTCTTGCTCTCGAAGGTTCTGATCCGGAGGAGTAGGAGTAGAAACAGGGCCGTCGTCAGGGAGAGACAGAGGAAGGAGAGTGTGATGGCTTCCACCATGGTTGCGGTATCTTGGAGCTAGAGGAGATGGGATCGGAATGGAGTTGACTCCGACGGCCAAACGGCTGTTGTAGTGGCACTTCAATAAGGGCTCCTTGGAACGCAGAAATTGTATAAAAATTTCTCGTAGAAAAAACATAAGATTTGAGAATTTTTTTCGCAATACTAAAGAAGCCTAAAGGAATTTGAATTAAAAATATCCTTGTTTTTTACTGCAATAATAAAGCCGAAGCCATGTGCTAGCTTTTTTTAATTGAGACGTGACCACTCGTGTATAGACTTTTACGATTCCGTCTAGCGTGGAAACGATCAAAATCACGTTTACACCATTTAAACATGATTATTTGCTAGCATGGCTATTGGGTGTGCTCTTATCTTACATTTAAGAGCATCTAGCTAACCTAACCGTGCTCCATTGGAGCAGCAGAACTGAAAGGGTTCGATTGGAACCGCACCAATCCAATAAAAATAAATTTCTGTACATGTCCATTGATGACGTAAGTTGGCCCTTCCCACTTAGCATCAAATAATACTTTATACACAGTCGATGATGAATGCTTTAGTAGCTGTTGAGCCTTTCCTATATATATTTAATGGTGATGCATTCATATGCAAACATTTTCAATCAAGTTAGAAAGCTAGAAATATGAAAAACTCATCTACATCCAGTTTCACTAATCTTCTCAATGCTTAAATCTCTAGTTCAAGCCCTATAAACCCAAACAAGCAACAAAAAACAACCAACAAAACTTTCCCACCTAGCATTTTTAGATAATGGTAACAACGTAGCGGCCTTTGCTTCAACAGAAGCTACAGCCTTTTACAATGACTTATCCACCCAAGCAACTCTCACCCAATTTTCCGCCAAACTATCAAACCCATTTGTATTCCTTTGGAGTTCAAGCAGGTTACCAGCCTCAATCTTCAAGCTATCATGGTGTTCCATTCCGAGGTTTTTTTTTTACGCTTTTCAACGTCAAGATGCAAGAGGTCCATCATCTCCCGTTGGTTCCGCTATTTTATTTGGAGCTGCAGGTGGTAGTGGTTCAAGAGGTGAAGAATGTTCTCTTCTTCTCCAACATACCCTGCAAAAAAGATAAATAAAAGGCATATTATTGAAGAATGTAGTGACGTAGAATCAAATGAGGGAACAAAACGTGCTCACAAATATTGGTCTGAAACTGATAATAAAAGGTTTATTAATGCATGGCTGAGAAATTCTATTGACTCAAATTCGATGGTAATTCGAAAAATTAAGTGTCACACCGCAAATTTTCTAATTTGGGGATGTGAACTTTTCTTCACTAAAATAAAGTAAAGTTTGCAATTATTTAAATAATTTTAATCATTATTCATTTGTTTTCAATTTTAAAAGCATTCAAAATTTCCTTGAAAATAAAGGCTTAAATATTTTGTTTAATAATTAAATTTATTTAATAAAATGATTTTTATTTATTTTAAAAATTAAGTTTGGTTATAAAAAAAATGAAGAGGTGTTTTTTCTAAATTTGATTTTTAAAAATATGTCCCTGAAACATGATTTTACTGTGAACTTTGATTCTAATTGAAAACTTTCAAATGAAGTAAAATGAATCTATCTCAAACAATTTTTAATGTTTTGGAAATAATCTTAAAATGATTTTTGGTATTTAGAAGCAAGTTTTATTTGATTTTAAAAAAAAGGGTGCTTTCTCATAATTTTAATTTCCTAAAAGATATCTTGAAAATATTATTTTCTTGTGAAATTTGGTTTTATTTGAAACGGTTTCAAATAACGCGTGAAATGAATTTATCTCAAACACTTTCAAATGAACTCTTCTATTTTTTATAATAAAAAATTGGATAAAATAAATTACAATCAAAGACGGAAAAAATAATAAAGGAAATAAAGAAAAGGAAAGAAGATATGTTTTCCCAAAATTTGGATTCTAGAAAAAAAAACATGTCTTAAAATATGATTTTATTTGAAATGGTTCAAATAAAGTAAAATGCATTTATTCCAATCTATATTAAACGAATCCTCTCATTTTGAAGTTTTGAAATAATCTGACAAGGAATCAATTAATAAAAAATTAAAGGATTTAGAAAAACAACACCTCCTACTGCCAGCCCTTTTTCCTTCTCTGTCTCGGCCCAACCCGCTAGCCATGGCCATTTTTTCTCTTTCGGCCCGGCAGGCCCAGCACCACCCACTCCTTCCTCCTTTTCTCACTAACGCACAAGGCCTGTTCGTCATCCTCGAGCTCCAGCCGGGCAGCCAACCCAACCACTCCAACAGAGATTTCCCCGCGCGCCACCCCAAACAGCTCCTATTCTCCGCGGGATTCCTCCCCAAAACCTCGCCCCACGAACTCTCGAATTGGCCACCTCATTTTTCGCTACAAAAACCACGCCGCTTGCCTTCTCTCACCTCCCCAAAAACCAAAACCCTTGTCACCCATCGCGCCGGCCCTCGGAGCCGCCTCGGCCTCGCCTGACCTCGAGCCGAGCTTCTGCGCCATGCAGCTCCCCTTCTGAGCCCGTCTCCCTCGGGTTTCGTCATCCGTACGATGCTAGCACCCGCCGAACTCGCAGCCACTCACATCGCCGTCGCACCCCCGCTTTCGGCCAACTTCATAGTCGTCCACTCCCATGGTGAGCATCCCTTCGACCTCCTCTTTGATTTGAGTCACTTGCCATCGAAAACCATGCACCGCCGCGCTGGGCCTCTGGCCGCCGGCCAGCCGGCCACAACCCCCCTTGCCCTTGGATACAACATCAGTGGCCAAGATTAGATCCACTAGATCCATTAATTCTTAGCTGTTAAATTCCAATCCAAGGATCCAGACCGAGCCACATGCATAAAATCCAATCCATCCATTTCAAAATCAAGGATCCAGATCGATGTTTCAAAATCAAGGGTCCAGATCGATATCTATTTACAAATAAAAATAAAACAAGGCCTTATAGCGTTAGCATTACATCATGCTGACGTCATCACACCGATTATTGAAATTGAATTAAAAAATTACGATATTTAAATTCGGATTAATCTGTTAATTAATATAATAAGAAAAATAACTAAAAATATTATTAATCTACAAAATTATAATAATTATTTAATAGTAGTTAATCATATTAATTTTTTAGAAAAGCCCATGTACGTTTATTAAATAATAAAACAGTCCTTGCCTTTTGACAAATTTATGCTTTAGCCCTTAAAATTTTTTGTAATTACTTTTTAGTCCTTAATTAATTTCATAAATTACAAATAGATACTCAGAACTAAATTATTAATTACATATTAGCTCATAAATAGTAATAATAATGATGATACATATAATAATTATATAACAATATATATTTATAAGTAATGATTAGTATAATTATTAATAATTATAAAATTTAATAATAATAATTCTATTGGTAGAAATAATGATTATTAAGTAAACAGTAAAATAATGTGCTAATATTATTATTCTAATAATAATAATAAATATATTACATAATAATATTAACATTATTAATGATTATGATAAGTACAATATAATAACACTATTATTAATGATAACCAAAATAATATTAATAGTATAATATAAACATTATACTATTTATATTGTCGATAATAACCTTAAAAATACCATATAGTAATAATAATATTATTATTTGTCAAGATTGTATACCCCGGGTACCTACAGATTGACTCCTACAATGCGGCCAATTACAGTCCACAGTTCAACAGCCCACGAAGAACTTCACGAAGGCGGTCTGGCCTCAGCGGTCGAAAAGCCTCATCAAGACCTGAAGATGAAGTAGGCGTGATCGTCTTGACCCTAGCAGTCGGGACCCGAGCTATCAAAATTCTAGCGGTTGGGACTTGCCCGTCGACCGCTAGGAAGCAGTTACTACTTCAACGATCACGCCGATTCAGAATTTCTGACAATGGGCAGTTACGCAAAGAAGGTAAGCTTTATGAAAGATTCCGCAACTACTCGGATGAATGAGAAACAACCCACCAAGCCATAAAGCTAAACAGTAAAACAACCCTATTCCCTCAGTGAACAGGGGTACGGACAGGAGACGCCAACTGTCTACTCCAAACGACAAAGAGCATGATTCACTGTATACCGTGGCCCCACCTGTCAAAGGGTCACCCGTTTTCGTAGACGACAAGATGCTCAAACTATGGTTCAGTCACCCCAACCATAGTTCAGTCAAGCCAACTCAGATCCGACCCTATAAAAGGGGTGCCTGGGTGATTAGCTGAGCAAGGGGTAACCAGTAAAGAGAAGAACAACAACACACACAACGGGCTACCACCACCTGTAATCACTCCCATCACGCGTGAGTTCGGGACTCTCGATCCGTTCGGAGTCCCTGTACATTATTTTCTTCATGTTCTTAAGATTCATACGATCGATCTCTCGCCCCTGGACGTAGGGTATTACGCCTCGAGGCGGCCTGAACCAGGTTTACCTTTGAGTCTCCTTCGTAGACTAGGCTATTCGATTCGGAAAACGCACGATTCCCCGTCCGATCGTATAAATTTACTGTGCCGGTATACGAAACACCGACATTATTATTAACAATAAATAATAATAATAATGATGCCTTTTTTCAATAAAAATCGTATAACTTTAGTAAATTGTAAAATTAATCTTTGTTAATTAATAAATTCCATCTTAAATCCTAAAGTTTTTCAAATTAATATATCTCACTGTGTTAATACAATAATTTGCACTTAAGTCCTCAGATCTCTAATTTAATTATAGATTAGTCTTTGGAACCTTATAAATGCCATAACATTTAAATCGTAACTCCGAATTTAGCGAATTTTATACCAAAATGATCATAGTGAAATAACCTATGCAGTCATGACATTATCCTACTATTTCCATTCTGTTGTATGCATAGTTGTGATTGAATTGTATTTCTTTGTCTGTCATGCTTGCGCACTTAGACGAATAAACTTTGGATCCACTTTTGTGAGGACTTGAAGAATCGACACTCAAAGATCATTGAGCAGCAATATAATTACAAAGGCAAGTGTCCTTGACCATTTTGTGTCTAATTTACAAAATCTCTATCTTATTGATTGCATGGTTGTGTCAAATTGAATGTGCACCTATTATAAAAAATTTACCTAGTCTTTTCTTATTATGCCTTGTCGCTTTAGTTTACCTTTTTGTTGGGTAGATTCCATGCTTAGCTTGCTGTTGTCGAGATGGGTGATATTAACTCGACTAATTATCATACTTACTTCACGAGAATTAATAGGTTATTTAATAGCAACATAGAGATTAGTGATTTAGGTGATATGGTTGGTGTAGAGATGTGTGCGGGGTTACCGGCACTGTCCTTTGGTATGTTATCTTTTCAAATCTAAAAAACAATTCGTGGAGCGACCACCCATGCGCTATCGATCAACCACGAGCCAAGAATGAACGCGGCCTACTGTAGTAAGTGGTGGAGACCTATTTTGTACGTGCCGGCAAGTGGAGCAAGGAAAGTGGGTGACGCTGAAAACTGTCTGGAGCGAGATGTGTAGGGAAGGGAGGGTTACTCCCGGGAACCATTTGACACAAAAGGGAGCCTCTCGTGTTACGGTTAGTTTTCTGACGGTTGAAACCTCAATGGGGACGTACAAGTTGGATGAAGCCATGGAAAAGCCTTGAAGTGATCTCTTGACCTTCACACCAAAGGAAGTGTGCGAGTGCTCGACCAGCACGGGCGAAATAGAGATTTCTTTAGTCCACCTGGAAACAGGGGATGAAATCACTTCTCGTGAAAAATTGTGTACAACCTCTACAGAGTTAAAACTGTCATGACAGCCGTGCTCACATGAGCATTGCATGGCTCATCACATGATTAGTGGGACTTTGGTATGGTTTGGTAAGTGATCACAGTGGGAGACTGATTGATTCTTATGTTGGTGCTACCGTCAGGTAGGCTGTAGGGTTGTTGGTCTATAGATGCGATGTTTATCACTTAGTAAATAGGTGCTTAATAGGAAGTGTGTCTCTATTGTGAGTTTTTATACAAAAGAACTCTATGTTGTCATTGTCTTGTTTATTGTCACATGTTATTTTTTTCTCACACTCGCTGAGTACATCCCGTCTGTACTCAACTTTGCTTTTATAAATGCTACTCAGTTGAAAACAAAAGTTTAAGAGGACAATGAAGACACAAGAGTTGAAGTCTAGGCTTATCGTCTCTCCGGTCGACTGCTTGTGGAAGCTGCACTGCGCTTAGTTTTCTTTTTCGCTGCAATTCGGTAATCGTTTTATTTCTCTTTGTTCGTGACATTGTTTTGTTTTATCATTAATGAAGTCACTTTATATGTAAAACTTGATTTCTGGGCACGCATAAAAGGTCACTTAGTTTTAGCTTTAAAACCGAGTGTGAAATTAAGGGTCCTAAATATTGGAAGGATGTTGTAGAAGAATACAATAGTTGTGCTCCTAAGGGTCAGAAAAGGACAGCCATACAATACAAGAACCTTTGGAACACAATCAACCTATTGGTTTCAAAGTTTCATGGGCACTGGACAAATATGAAAAATATACAAGAACCTTTGGAACACAATCAGATCAGCACTTATGGAAAAAGCTCATAGAGAATAAAAAAATCGTAGTATACAATCAAGCTATCTGTATTTAAGTATTGGTGGAATGCAGTGGAGGATGAACTCTAAGGGTGAACTCAAATGGTTTAGTCAGGATGTTTTTTGGAATTGAAATGAATAAGAGAAGCAATGTGTCTGCATCAGGTGATTACACTTCTTCAAATCAAAATACTGATGAACGAGGTAGCACTGAACCTCCTCGGCCAATAGGATAGAAACAAGCAAAATGCACAGACAAAAGTAACGGGGGGAAGATGTGGCATAATTTAATGTGCGACAATGTATAATCAATTGACATCATGGCTACTGCTGCAAGAGCACACGCTCTAGCAATAGATAGTCATGTCACAGATGAAAAGAGAAGATAAAGATGAAGCAAAATGAAGGATTTGACTTGAACTTCTGAAGATTGATACTTCAACATATAGTGAGATGGAAAAGTAGTGTATGAGAAGATGGTGATGAACTTGTCTGATGAACTATATGGACATGAGTAGCCTATATGTAATGATGCTTAGTGAGAAAATTCAATTGTTGTTCGCAAGATGCATTTTCTTATTTATTATGTACTTTTAGTTCTGCTGTTGTCCTACTTCAGAACATGATAGTAAAATAATATTTTATAAGAATGTCTCTGTTGCAAAAACTAACCGCTAGAACTAGCTATTGGAAAAACTAGGCAATAGAACTAGCTGTTGCAAACTAGCCGTTGCAATACTAGCTGCTCGAGGTTTTGCTTCTATAAAAAGATGAAAGCTCCACCCATATCTCAGCCAGCAGCACATACATTCCTCAACCATCTCTCAGCCAACACACATTCTTCTAAACCATCTCTACCACGACCAACCATACTCTCTCTAAACTGTCTAGTCGAGTGGAAAGAAATTTATACTCGTGGTTGTTATGGAGTACCAGTTGTTATGTTGGAAGCTATTGCATCACATGATCTATGGATTTGGCATTTAGATTTTGGAGCTGCTGGGTCAAACAAATGATACTAATGTGTTAAACCAATCTCTTCACAGCACAACACCAAAGGTCAGATACCTCCAGAGACAAATTTTACAATCAATGGCAATGAGTACAACATGGGTTATTATCTAGCTGATGGCATATATCTTGAGTAAGCAGTTTTTGTGAAGACATTCAAAATGACTCAATATGCTAAGCACCAATGTTTTGCTAAAAAATATGAATCAACAAAAAGGATATTGAATGTGCATTTGGCACTTTGCACTCTCGTTTTGCTATGTTATGCACATCAGTATGAATGTGGAGTATAAAATCTTGTGTTATAATGTATAACATGATCATTGAGGATGAGAGAGACTCTTATTTGGGCCATCGTGACTTGGTTATGAGCGCCGTAATCACTTTGACTATGAGCAGGGAAGCACTCCTTCACCACTGAATGCATATGGACATGGTCCAATTCATGAGTCTTCTAGTGTGCACGAGATAGGTGTGGCTATTCGAGATTGTGGGATGCATCATCGGCTTAAAGATGATTTTTGTTGATCCTATGTGGGAAAATTTTGGCCCAGTGCAACCTTAAGCTTAAGCAATGTTATAGTTGTTTAATTTACTTTTTCCTATCTCTTATTTATGTTTTGTAATTGTAGTACTATTAGTAATGAATAATTATTGTACCATGTTCAAAACAGTGAAGTGTGATGCAGTTTGGTCGAGTGTGATGCAAATCTAGAAATAATTGGTAAACATACCTCATCTTCTTCGGTGGCCCATGTGAGGAAAGACTCCACGCCGTCGCCGTCTCCATGAGGAATGACTTCCGCAATGCTGCTTGTGCTGAGAGAGAGGCTGCACCACCGCAGCAACTACATGAAGCGAGACACTCATTGGAGCTGGCGTAGGCTCCAGTTCCCGTGGGGCTTCGTCTCCAGCTCCCTCCATCCTTGTCCTCCAGTTCAGGCTCCACCTCCCACTCATTGGAGATGGCGTAGGCTCCCCGGTCTCCAGCTCTTGCCATCCTCGTCCTCCACTACAGGCTGCCGTTCCCACCTCCCTATATCTAGCGAGGGCTCCCCGATCTCTAATTTCTAGCGGCATCAAAATTTCTCAGATAGATTAGTACCAGAATTTCTTTGCATGTGCTAGGGGATTTGGGAGAGGGAAATGGGGATCGGGAGACGAGAGCACCAGAGAGTTCGCTCCCATGGCGCAAGGCAGGAGAGAGAAAGATGGAGTTTCTTTACACATGTATAGGACCTGCCCACGTTGTGCCCATCACACCTTCAGATATTGAACCGGACCACGGTGCCACTGATGCGGATGCTCTAAAAATATTGTTAAGCACTATTATTGGAACAACATTTTGGCTGTTTATTATGGTGTTCGAGTCAGCACCAGTGTTTTGGCTGTTCTTCCGCCTCTTTGAAGGGATAGACAGGATGTCATGCGGTTGGCACTGGCGAAAGCTGCTCAGTTTCTTTTAACGGTTTAACTCATGTTTGAATGGAAAGTATTTTTAGTGCTCTACAAAATACTACTCAACCTGTTTTCATGTTATTATCGTTACGATAATAATTATAGTTTGAATATACTTTTAAAAATCTCACTTGATGGTGATGGTGTGACTGTCATTGGGCATTCTCAGCGGTTTGATCTACATCCAATGATTGCGAATGGACTCGTGCTCCCTCCCAGATTTTTTGTGCTTACAGGTGGGCCCACAACCCACTCGACCGTCACCTTGGCTCCTGGCCCCATTTCTCCGCCAACCGTCATCGCTGCTTCTGCCGCCTCCTGCCCCTCGTGCTGCACCATTGCTTGCGCTGTTCTCGATAGGCCTCGTTGCATTCTACCTCCTGCTCTTGAGCTCCCGAAAAGTAGAGCAAAAATTATATCTCCCAGTTACCCTAGAACCTGCAGAGAATCCGCATTGCCGGAGCAATCGAGCTCTGTGATTCTCCTTGCACCGCCAATTTTTTAATCTCCTGGTGGCCATAGCTCTTGGGCTCCTCCTGCACCCTGTGCATCAGTTATATTGTTAGGTGGTAAGCTATCTCTTCGTTCTTGCAGTGGCGGGATGGCGGCGCCTGAATCCATCACCGGAGAGGATAGGTCTGGTGCCAGTGTGGGCAGATCCGATCCCTCTACAATGGAATCAATCTATGGGAGAGGGTCTGAGGCCAAGAGGTGTCAACGAAGGGGCTGCTGGCTGCCGGCACGTAGTCACAGAGGATGAGGTTAATCAAGGACTTCCTGTACTACTGCATCGCATTCATAATCTATATGCTCACCTGCACCTTATGGCTCCATCAGAGTACAATTGTATTTCAGTGGTCTAGATTATTCTTTTATACCATTCAGTCTTCTATCTTAAAAGGGACAATTGTCTCATTGACCTAAGTTGAGAAACTATAATGAAATAAGATCAAAGATGTACTTCCAGTCAGTAGGACTTGCATCATCTCTGTAATAGTGAGGTCATGTCTATGTCTCTGGTATAAGATAGCATAATAGTTTTCTTATTTACATTTCTATATTTCTCGTTGTAGAAAAATAACAATATGATATCGATATTTTAGGATGATGTTTCAGATCAGGATCGACAAGTAACAGTACCTTAAAGCCCTTTTGTTTAAGAAGTGTTCTACTTCTAAGAAGAAATTTTACCGTTTCAATTTGATCTTGTTTATCCATAGCAACGCATGCCATTGAACTTAGTTTAAATAGAAATTAGAGTTATTGTAATTCTAATGATAAAAAATTTAAAAACAAAAGAATTACTATTTTATAGAAAACTTTGGTTTTAGAAAACTAGGTGTTTGGATCTAGGGGCATTATGTGGTCACATGGAGGTGGACGTTCGTACAACGGACCTTAATGCTGGATGCTGTTTTTTCTAAAGGAGATATCACTTGAATTTTATGGAAATCAAATGACAGGTTCCAAGAGCTGGTGAAACCAGCGTACACGAAGCGCCAACTAGAGGGTGAACAATATACCCAAAGCAGAACAACAAACGAGTGAACTTAATCCCAGGCTACCAGAAAACAACTGGTCGAAGAAACATCCTAACAACCACAAAGCCAAAGAGACAAATGCCTAGGTAGCAGGATCCAGCTGCTTCTCAGAGGAGGCAACACACGTTCAGAGCTTGCATCAATAGAAGAACTACGCCTCTACTCATAACTTGGAGGCTTCAGCTCCACACAACCCAAAACCAGAAGCAGATCAGATCAGTTAGAGCTTCGACGCATCAGAGCTGAAGGACTTCACTGGGAGGTGATTCAGCACTGTTCAGTTTATGGATGATTTGCTCCATCTTCTGCGTCTCCACACCCTTCAACAGCCGCTTCCACTTCTGTAATAAGGATATGCCAGCAAACAGAGACCATCAGTTGGATGAGGGAATTTCTTCTCTATTGTTATCTTGTTTCTGCACTTCCACATGGCCCAAGTCACACCTGCAAAGAAAACAGAGCCTATGGATTTTGGCGAATTAAAACTAAAGGAGTTTTCTGCAGTCCAAAAATCCGTAGCTGATCTGGGAGTTCGGCTCCATCCGAAAGCATCCCGAATAATAAATCATTCAAAACGTGACAGGGAACAAGAGAAGAAAACGTGGTCAACCGTTTCCATGTTTCCACAGAGAATGCATCTATCACTTTTTTCCAACCCTGAGACTTTAGATGAGTACCGCTTTGGAATCTGTCATTATACATTTGCCATAAGAAAATTTTAACCTCTAGAGGGATTTTAGACAACCAAATATTAGTTACAACTGAAAAATCTTCCGGCCCTGATGATGGATTTCATGAGAGGTACTTGCAACTTAAGAAGGAAGAAATAGATCGATTTGCTGCCATTGAGGAGAAAAAATTGGAAGATCCTTACAGCATCAACAAGTGCGTCAATGTGCTAGAAGATTTGGATGGTCTTCAAGTTGGAGATCTATTGATGGCTTGATATATCTTCAAGAGTAAGGACAACAGGGAAGTTTTCTTGTCATATAGAAGTGACGAGTTACGGTTGGCTTGGGTTAAAAGGGAGATTAGGCGTATGCAAGCAGAGCATCAGAATTAGAAATTTATTACTGCGCTGCAGGACATGCTTTTGTGGTAGAATACTTTTGTGAAGCTGGCATATACTTTTGTTTAGCATCTAATCTAGTTGTCTAAGAGGTCATAGTGCTGATCTGATTAGTTAGGTTTTTTTTTTTTTTGAAAATCGACCTGATTAGTTAGTTGTTGCCATGCTGGCATATACTTTTGTTTAGCCTCTAAGCTAGTTGTCTAAGTGGTCATAGTGCTGACCTGGTTAGCTGGTTGTTGCCATGCTGGCATATCCTTATCTCATGCCTAGGACTCCAATCATCTTGAGGAGATAAAAAGTAGAAGGAAATATAATATAATGCAATAGGTTCCAAGTACAAGAATGGTAATCGAACATGCATGCCTCTACATGTGTCAAGCTCTTCACAATGCATATTGTGCCCACATTTGTTGTGATATATGATCTTGCATTTGATTTCAAGCAATAATTAAATGATTGTATGTCACTATGATAGTTGTTGTCACCATTTGTCACATAAACAATCTGGCGTGGGTAGTGTGCAGCAATAATTAAATGATTCCATGGTAGCTTCACTGGACCAGGACATATCACCATTATGTAGACGTATGAAATTGTGTAGAACACAAGAGGCAATAGATCTGTCAATTTGCATCTGAACTGGGTAGTGTGCAGCAGTTCGCAGGATTGAAAATCTCATTTTTAGAATGCCTATAGTTCTCTCAATATGATTTCGAAGTTGTGCATGGTGAAGGTTGAATAGCTCCTTGTAATCTCGTGGTCTTTGATGAGCTCTTCCTTATTTTTCTATATGATACCTAGTACCACGGTATGGAGCAAGAAATCGTGGTGTATTTGCATAATAGCATCAACGAGATAAAATTTACCACTTGGTATTTGAAACCCATGGTTAAGTGCATCTTGTAGAACGCTTGCATATGAAGCTGATCCCTCCTAGCCAGCATGTACATGCACAAATTTTAGATCAAAGTCATAGGCAACCATAACATTCTTTGAGATCGTTTGCTTCTTATTTCTATATGGTTCTTGTGGCTGAGCCGTCATTGGAATATGTGTACCATCTATAGCACCGATACAATCCTACAAAAATAAAAATGTATTAACTATAATCCAATTTTATCTATGCTCTTAATTAAGATACTAGTTTTTTGTTATTTCACTTGTACCCATACCTGGAAAAAGGGGGTAAAATTGGGGTCTACTTAAAATTGGATGTGGTTGCAAGGATGGTGAACATATGTAGGTACACGTGAGTTCTGTGATTCCATCAAGCACTGCTGCAAAGTGTCGACTAATTGTCTCACCACTATGCTGAAAGAAGTGTCATAAGGTTTCATTGCTTGCACTTTTTGCCACTGCATATAAGAATATAGCAACTTGTTCTTCTACTGCAACTACCCTTGTATCAGCAAGGAGATTTTTCTCACATAACTTATCAACCAACGCTTGAAAAATTTCAACCTCCATTCGAAAGTTCCACTTGCATAAGCTCTCATGTACTGTTAAAATTTCAAATACTCTATGAGCCCCTGTCATTTTTTGATGATATGCATTGGCCTCTTCTCAGATTTATGTGATGATTCAGGTTGTAAAGTAGGACGAACAAATAAGACAAACTCTTCCTCACTTTCTGATCTACAACGGTAGCTAGGACTCATGGATACTGGTAGCAAACAAAGGCCCAAAAGGATCATTAGTCCAAAGAAAGACAAATAAAATTCTGATTACAAACAGATCATCATAGCTATATAAGATGGTAACTAACAGTTGTATTACCAAATGCTGGATAAATGATTCGAGCAGATTGTAGAAGCGTGAATTAACAACAGTGGAGCATGTGTTTTTTGTAGGCACGAGAGGATGAGAGCCAACAAGTTGATGTACATATTTAAGCACATATGGTCTAACGGCTACGAAGTCCCGTGAAGCATGTATGGTCTAATGGCTAGTTCAAGTTTCAAGCATGTATGGTCTAATGGCTAGTTCAAGTTTCAAACTTCAGAAAATATATTTCAAACTTTAGGATTCCTTTGTTTTTTCCTTTGGTACTACCAAACAAGCATTCCACCAAATTCCCATGGTTTGTGGAATCCATAGGATTGGAGAGTAGATACATCCCAAGTCATGTGTTTTTCCTATCCTATGTTTTTAAAATCCTACATTCCAAAGGAGCCCTAGAAAATGGTGTATGGAATTTGTAGTAAAGAGATGACTCTTATCTAAAGCCCATAGTACTTCATCTTCCTGCTCATCAAAACTCTTATCAGCCAGTAGCTGAGAAAAGGGGGAAGGAATGTCAAGATGGGATGGGTTTTCTTTCTTCAGTAGCAATAGGCGAGTTCTACGCCCTGCGTTCTACGTATTTGCCAACAGGGTGTTGCACCTGCGACACAGTCTAAAGCCCCCCCTTTGTAGTCGAGCCTAGGCATTGGCACGGCAGTGGCATCCTCGTCTGCTTTTCATGTGTCTAAGAAGCCATGTAATAAAGGTGCGCACATCAACAGAGTCCTCCGCTCCAAGTTGTGCAGGCGCTGAGTTCATCTCAATTATTGTGAACAGCTGTAACGTCCAAAAATTCTAACTTTTCATAATATTAAATTTTTGAATTTATTTAAGTGCATTCACAAATTAGCATAGAATAAAAATTATTTCTAAAAAAATACTAAGGTTGCATTTCATCTCATTTATCTGCATAGCATTTTAAGTATTATCCAAATAAAATTTCTACCGTAGAAAATAAATCACAAAAGTAACAAAAAGAAGGAGAAAAAAAATACAAAATGAGCAACGGTTTCCAGCCAAGGCCAGCTGCACGCCTGCACCCTTCCTTTCTCTCTTCTCTCTATGCTAAGTGGGACCCACCTGTCATCTCCAACCTCTAGCCCTCTCTCCAGCAGCCACAAACGTCGCACGGGAGACCAGCACCCCATTCAAATCCGGACGTTTCTCCCTCTCTTAACCACACTTTAGTGCGTCCTCTTCAATCCCCGACCATTTCCCCTTCGATTTGTGGCCTTAATCACCATTATTTGGAGGAAATGACCTCTAATGGGTGAGGTAAACAGGGAGCCGCGCCCAGCCTTTTCCCCTCCGCGCCCTGCCCTGTAAAAGGCCGGCGAGCACCCCTCTACTCTTCCACACCTCCATGCCACCTTTTCTCCTCTCAATTTTGACCGAATCTTTATAACAATAAATTTTTTTTACAGTTCTAAATATCATAAAATGGCTATTGAATAGTTGATTATATATACTAGTACTACTTAACCGCTAAACACAAAGTCAAAGTTTCCATTACGTGTACCAAACATCTAGAGTTAGATGCACCGTGTCTTCAGTGTGTAACCAAGCTAGTGTCTTGATGCTGCCTTCTTTCTGAGAAAATCTATCCACTTCTTAATCAGAGTAATACACAGGAAAGCTCAAATAGGAGTAGGCTGTAGGCGTAGAGTATGTGTGGCGGTAATACACAGTAATGCCAGTATACGCAGGAAGGCTTGAGTCGACTCTACGGTATTACTTCGTCGCCGGAGGGCAGGTATGGCGAGCGCCATGGCTCGCCAGAGTGGTAAATCGGCCACTTATTCGGATAAGTCACTACTTACCATTAATAAAATTATTATATGTGTGAAACTTAATATATATGTATGGTTTAGTCATAAACTAAGTGTGATAACAGCATTAAAGCGTTGTTGTTAGTTTTGACAGCTTAAGATGAAGTGACATAACACATTGCAATCAGGCTTTACTATGTGATGAATTCAGAAAATTGCCTGTGTTGGCATAGAGCAACCTGCTCACAACATGGATTGGCCAAAGAAAAAAGTCGTAAGACCGAATTTTTTTACATTTCGATAAGACCTAATCTCATGTACTTTCACCAATCTCATATGTACTTTCATCAATCCTAGGAGGTTGGCGAGTATATTTGTCACATGTGATTAATCAAAAAATTATAACAGAATGAATAAATAAGGATAAGATAAATTATTTCAATGAGATCGTACATAAAACTTATTAAATATCTCAAGACGGAACATAACTAACAAGAATCCAGCAACTAAAACAGCAGTGGAAACAAAAATAAAAGCAAACACCAAGACAACCCTACTTCACAAGCAACTCGAGTGTAAGACCAAACCTCAATCCTCGTTCAAAAAGTAGCCAAGTAGAATTACTATTTGACCTTTTAAAAAAGATGGGTACGAAAAGCCGTGAGTAAACAAATACTCAGCAAACTGCGCACTATCTATCAATAATGTATGCATGCAAAGATAATTTCAAGGATTAAAGCTGGCTCATATGCTAAATGCAAGTTTAAACATTTTTATTTCAAGGAGCATTTAGCACATGAGCCAGCTTTTATTCTTGAAATTATCTTTGCGTGTACACTATTGATAGGTAGTGCGCAGTTTGTTGGGTACTCGCGTACTGACGACTTTTCACACCCATCTTTTTTAAGGTCAAATAGAAGTTCGATTTGGCTACTTTTTGGATGAGGATTGGTCTTGGTGTTTGCTTTCACTTTTGTTTCCGTTGCTATTTCATTTGCTGGATTCTCGTTAGTTATGTTTCGTTTTGAGATGTTTAATAAATTTATGGATGATCTTGTTGAAATAATTTATTTTATTTTTATTTACTCACTCTGTTATAGTTTTTTGATTAATTATTTGTGATAAATGTAGTCGTCAACCTTCTGAGATTGTGAAAGTAATGAAATCGGGTCTTACAAAATGTAAGAAAATCTGGTCGGTACAAAAGTCGTGGCCTCGTTGGGAGTTGGGACTGCTTCAGAAAGGGAGGTCCTGGATAGCAAAGTTCTTGAGGATTATTGTAACATCCCAAAAATTCTTGAATTAATAAAGTGGCTTTTCCCCAAATTTTTGTTCTAATTAATTTGTCTATTCCAATATTTCGTTCTGTTCAAAATTCATTCGTTCCAAAATTCGTTTCGTCCAAATCTGAAATCCGTTCGTCTAAATTAATCCAGGTGCCGAAATAATTTAGTCCGCGTAATTTTTACGTTGACTAAAATTGTTTCCCGGAATTTTCCAAATTAATTTTTGGGTCTCAAAAATATTTTCTTCTCAAATTAAATCTCTTCAGCCTTTTTTTAATTATTTCCTGGTTATTAATTAACTCCGGATTAATTCTCAACCCTATTTTTTCACCCCCTATAAATACCCCTCTCAACCCTAGCCCCAAATCTCATCTTATTTTTCCCTATTTTCTTTCTTTCACCGTAAGTTCTATTTTCCTGTAACCATTGCCTTCCCTCCGCGCCGCCTCTCCTCGTTTCCGCCGCCGCTCTCCGTTTTTCCGTCGCACTGCGTGCTGTCGTCGCTGTCGCTCGTCGTTTTACGCGCCCTGCCCCGCGTTCGGTTCCCGCGCTGCATCGCCGACCGCATTCTGCTCCACGCCGTCGCTGCAGCCGTTCCTGCGTCAACGTCGTGCACTTCCCTCCGGATCGAAGGCAGCCTCGCGTGTTCCCGAGGCCGGTCCAAGCCGTCGCTGTCGCCCAAGCTGCGCATCGCCCTGCCGCGTGGAAGCCAGCGCTGTGTCGAGCCAACGGTCTCAGCGCGTCGTTCCCCGGACCGAAGACCGCGTCAGCACCCGCGTGTTTTTCCTCTGGACTGAAGAGTGCAGCGCCGCGCCGCTTCTCCGATTTCCAGTACGCGTCTCCGGTTCCGGTTCTCTTCTCCGTTTTCCGGTTCCTCCGATCTCCGATTTTAGCTCCGATTTTCAGAGACCCTCGGTGAGAACAATTTTTCTCTCTCTTAATTTCTTTTTCCTTTCCTATTAATTGTTAGATTAATTACAAATTTATTCCTGCGATTAATTATTCTGTAATTAATCTAATACCTTTGTGGTCTCGAATGTCTACAATTTTCGAGGAATTCCGTTTGACCTCCGTTTAATCCCGAAATTGTCCCGTTAATTTGTCCCGTCGCGATTATTGTGTAGGGTTGTTCCGGAGAATGTTTTGCGCGCGTTTAGTCTAGTAATTTCGATTTAGATTCAAAATTCCAGTTCTATTCTTTGTCGCGTAATTAGTGTCTAATCCCTGTTGTTCGTGTGGTGATTAGCTGCTGTCTCTGAGGAGGAGTTCTGCGAGCCAGCTCAGTTCGACGATCCGGATCTCGACTTCGATCCCGAGTTGCTAGGCAAGCCGCGTTCTTTGATCACTTTGTTCCCAGCATTTTAAACTGCATGTTTTGTTTGCAACCTTAATTTGCATGTCAACTATTTTTAAAATGTGCTAGCAACATTCTTAAGCCGTGCCTGTTTACTGTTCCACAAATATTAACCCTAGGATTGCTTTAGTACATTTATTTTACTTTTATGCTTAGCCATGCTTAGTCGCATTTATTTGTATCTCACACCTATCACTATAAAATAAAATTTGTGTTAAATGCTTTTGAACTGTGCTTCAAATGTGTGAGTATTGCAAATAACTATACATAACTATTTTAGCGGGGGCAAGAGACAGTTTGAGGAGCTGGGGGACTTTCGAGAAGTCTCTATGAGAGTACCTGTGGCGGGTACACTGGAGGCTTCGGCCTTGGCGGCGAGTTTGTTGGTGGTTGGAGTTGTGGTTGGAGAGATGGCCTGCCCCGGCAATTAAGGACCGAGTCCTTCGAGTCTTGTATGCTCAGTTGACAATCATGCACATCACGTTACCCTGTATGGGCAGTTGGCTTGATCTTGAAGCTTGCCGAGACTGGTTGTTTACTCGTGGGTTGGCGGTGTAGTGTTAGTGTGGTGTTGAGCTTTGACTCCCCACATGAGATCGAGATACCCTACCTGATCAGTGGTAGGCTCTTCACAGCTGTAGGACCCGATTGCGTAGGCTTTCGGGATCCCTATCCTGGAGGACGGATGACGCCAGTTAAAG
>BCLH01000075.1:169110-182278 GCA_001602315.1 Zoysia pacifica
GGCTTGATCTTGAAGCTTGCCGAGACTGGTTGTTTACTCGTGGGTTGGCGGTGTAGTGTTAGTGTGGTGTTGAGCTTTGACTCCCCACATGAGATCGAGATACCCTACCTGATCAGTGGTAGGCTCTTCACAGCTGTAGGACCCGATTGCGTAGGCTTTCGGGATCCCTATCCTGGAGGACGGATGACGCCAGTTAAAGCTTATGGACGGGTCTTGTGTGTTCGTCGAGACTACGACGGTAGTTTCGATGACGCTTCTCATGGGTCCAGGTGCATAACCTCTGCAGAGTTTTAGTCGATGCGCATTGCCACGTCCTTTTGAAAGGACACCACTCTGAGTTGTGCTCCTCGTTGAGTAGTTTTGTTTTTCTTCCTCCTCTCCTTTTTTAAATGTTTTTGACTCCGGCCTTTGAGCTGTGGCCGAGTGTGGAGATTACATCGGCATTAAAATGAACCCTCGCCCGAGATAACGAAGATCTCTGCGGGGCAAGATAATAAAATTTGACAAATTTGAAAATAAAGCTTTATTGCATACTTTAAATAAAATTAAATGTTTTAAACTTGCATTTAGCACTTGAGCCATACCTTTACCCTTGAAACCTTTTGCATGCATACATTGTTGTTAGGTAGTACGCGGTTTGCTGAGTATTTGTACTCACGGCTTTCTAATTTGTTGTTTTCAGAGGATTCTCTCAGTTTTGACTTCGACTACGTCTCTGACGGCCCGTGACGTCCGCTCCTGCGCTCGAGTTAGCCTGTGTGGAGGTGGTTCACTTCTGTCGCCATGTTGATGCTTCCGCCGCTGCTTTTGTTGGATTCAAGATAGAGATATATCTGCTCTGATATATTTTCGGCCTGCGTGCTGATGGACCCCTTTGGAGAATTTTATTCTAATCATTTTTACTCTGATCTGCTATTTTCTAAATTGTTTCTTGTTTAATATTTCTGTTATGGTTTTTTGATTGATTGCTTGTGATATCGTGATTGCCAAACTCCTGGGATTGGCAACGTCACGTGAGATCGGGACTTATCGAAAGGTAAGTGAAAACCCGGTCGTTACAGGTGGTATCAGAGCCATACTTGACCGTAGGAGCATAACCGTAGAACCGGACGTAATTAAGGATTATTTTTAGACTTCCTAATCTGCTAAAAACCTTCATCATGAAAGTTAATTTCTTAAATCTCGTCGTTTGCTTGGTGTTAGTCTTGTTTGCTTAAAATTGTGCTTGTTTAGTTATCTTCGTTCTAATCTGCTCGCTTTCTATCTTCTTCAGTAATTCTGTTTCTGTTAATGCTGTCTTTCTGATCAGAATTGTTTTTCTGCAACAGATGGCTCTGAGGAGGTCTGGACGCCTTCACGCTCGTTTTGAGGAGGCCGCTCTGGAGGACCCTGAGGTACCGCCACTCGCTGGGCGTGGTCGTGGTGCTGTCCCCAGAGGTCGTGGTCGCGGCGCTGGAGGCCGTGTACCAGTGCCACCTGCAGCTGACGCACCTGGCATTGGTCGAGGGCGTGACCGTGGGCGTGGCCGTGCTGGAGCCCCTGCCCCTCAGGCCGGAGGTCGTGGCAGAGGAGTTGCCATGGACCCTGAGTTCGAGCCTGCTGGAGTTGCCGCGCCTGGTGAGGAGCTTCCAGTTGCTCCGAACCTGGCGGAGGTGATGGCCCGACAGACGCTTCTGCTTGAGCGTATTGTCGAGCAGTCACAGCAGCAGCAGCCTCGTGGTCGTGCTCCTGCTTCTGACGCAGCACCGTACCACAAGTCAGCTGGTTCTCGTATGGCGATGTTTCTGAACATGCGCCCTCCTACTTTTGACCGTGCAGTCGATCCGTTGGATGCTGACGACTGGCTCAGGGATATCGAGAAGAAGCTGGACCTGATTCAGTGTGACGACCAGGAGGCAGTTCGTCTGACAGCACACCAGTTGACAGGTGCAGCTGGAGCTTGGTGGGATACTCTGTACGCCACCCTTGAAGAGCCTGAGCTGTTCACTTGGGACGACTTCGTCACCGCTTTCCGTGGTTTCCACATCTCAGAGGGAGCCATAGAGGCGAAGGCGGAGGAGTTCCGTACTCTTCGCCAGGGGAGTATGACTGTCACCGAGTACGCCAACCGCTTCACCCAGCTGAGCCATTTTGCACCTGAGGAGGTCTCGACTGAGCGTCGCAAGATGTACTGGTTCCGCAAGGGCCTACATCTTGAGATGCTTCCGTACCTGGACGGAGGTGTTCAGAGGAGCCTTCGTGAGTTGATTGACAGATGGCTAGCTTTAGAGGTGTCACTTCAGAAGCTCGACCGGTCCAGGGATGCTAAGAGGAGAGCTCTTGGCCAGGGACCCAGTCGTGAGACTTCGCAGCGTCAGCGTTTCAGTGGTTCTTTCCAGCAGGGATCGAGACAGTCCACCTTCGCCCGATCCACTGCTCCTGCTCCAGCCTCAGTCCAGCAGCAGAGTTTTTAGCATCAGAGAGGTGCCTTCCAGCAGCAGCAGTCCTCTTTCCGTCCGACAGGGGGTCAGCCCTCGGTTCGCTGCTTCGAGTGTGGCCAGGAGGGTCACAAGGCGTTTCAGTGTCTGAGACGCCAGCAGCAGGGACCTGGGGGAGGTGGTGCTCAGTTTGCCACTCCCGCTAGGCCACCGCACCAGTCAGGAGGACGAGGAGTGCATTCAGCGGGCCGTGGCGCTGCTCAGCCGAGCGTCACGCGCAGCCGCCTGAACCACATCTCGGTGGAGGAGGCTCAGGAGGCGCCGGACGTTGTCGTTGGTGAGTTCTTGGTTCACTCTCACCTAGCGACGGTTTTGTTCGACTCGAGGGCTACGTATTCGTTTGTGTCGTCGGCGTTTGCGTCCACACACAGTCTTCCTACCTCACTCTTAGCTATACCTACACTTACCACTTCACCTCTTGGAGTCTACAAGAGTCGTGTTGAGTGTAGAGGTGTTCGGATCTTGATAGAGGGTGTGATTTTTCTAGCTGATCTCATCGTCCTTCCCTCGCGTGACATTGATGTCATCTTGGAGATGGATTGGCTAGCGAGGCACGAGGGAGTCATCACTTGTGCTGAGAGGGTTGTGTCTTTGGTCAACCACCACGGTGTTCGAGTGGTGTGTGCTCCTAGAGCGTCCAGAGTTCCACCTTTAGTTTGCAGCTTGCAGGAGTTATCTTTGGAGCAGATTCCTATTGTTCGAGAGTTTCCAGAGGTGTTTCCTGATGAGTTGCCGGGACATCCTCCAGATCGAGATGTTGAGTTCGTGATCGATCTTCTTTCTGGTACCGCGCCGATTGCCAAGCGGCCGTACCGGATGTCTTTTGATGAGCTTGCTTTACTTAAGGAGCACATTGATGAGCTCTTGAGTAAAGGGTTCATCCGGCCGAGTGCTTCGCCGTGAGGAGCCCCAGTGCTGTTCGTGAAGAAGAAGGATGGGTCAATGCACATGTGCGTTGACTATCGTTCTTTGAACGAGGTGACGATAAAGAACAAGTACCCTTTGCCGAGGATCGATGATCTGTTTGATCAGTTGAAGGGTGCGAAGTTCTTTTCCTCGATTGATTTGAGATCGGGGTATTACCAGATGAAGATTCGACCTTCTGATATTCCGAAAACTTCGTTCGTGACGAGGTATGGGTCTTATGAGTTCCTGGTTGTTTCCTTTGGACTCACTAATGCCCATGCCTCCTTCATGAATATGATGAACAAGGTGTTTATGGCTGAGCTGGATAAGTTTGTGGTGGTTTTCATTGATGATATCCTCATCTATTCCAAGTCAGCCGAAGAGCATGAGCAGCACCTGAGAGTTGTGCTTGGGAGGTTGAAATCTCATCAGCTATATGCCAAGTTCAGCAAGTGCAAGTTTTGGCTCGAGAAGGTTGCTTTTCTCGGTCACGTTGTCACAGCTGAGGGCATTTCTGTTGATCCTGAGAAGGTCAAGACTGTTGTAGAGTGGGAGTCTCCGAGGTCAGTCTCTGAGGTGAGGAGTTTTCTTGGATTGGCAGGTTACTATCGCTGATTCATTGAGAACTTCTCTAGGATTGCTAAGCCTATGACTGAGTTGACTCAGTTGGGTGTGCCGTTCGTCTGGTCAGATGCTTGTGAGAGGAGTTTTCAGGAGCTGAAGATGAGGCTGACATCTGCCCCTGTTTTGACCTTGCCGGATATTCACTAGGACTTTCAGGTTTTCTGTGATGCTTCTCGTCAGGGATTGGGTTGTGTGCTGATGCAGAACAAGAAGGTTGTTTGCTATGCTTCTAGGCAGTTGAAGAAGCATGAGTTGAACTATCCGACGCATGATCTTGAGTTGGCAGCTGTGGTGCATGCTTTGAAGATTTGGAGGCATTATCTGATCGGCAACAAATGTGAGATCTTCAGTGATCACAAGAGTCTCAAGTACATCTTCACTCAGTCAGAGCTGAACATGAGGCAGAGGAGGTGGCTTGAGTTGATCAAGGATTACGATCTTAGCATTAACTATCACCTGGGTAAAGCCAATGTGGTAGCCGATGCTTTGAGTCGTAAGGCTTATTGTTCTTCTTTGTTGTTCGAGCAGTCAGAGATTCTTTCAGATCTGGCCAGTTTAAGAGTTGAGTTTGTTCCTCAGGGTTTCTTGTGCGAGCTCAGGTTGCAGCTGTTGTTGATTAAGGAGATCAAGTCAGCTCAGAAGCTTGATAGAGAGGTTCAGTCGATCTTGAAGAAGATGAAGAGAGGCAAAGCACCAGGTTTCCGTGTGGATCAGCAGAGAGCTTTGTGGTTTGAGGACCGTATCTGTGTTCCGAGAGTGTCAGAGTTGCGGGATGCTATTCTCAGAGAGGCTCATGATTCGAGGTTTTCTATCCACCCAGGTTGCACCAAGATGTTCGAGGATCTGAGGACTCGTTTCTGGTGGGTTGGCATGAAGGCAGACATTACTGAGTATGTTGCCTTGTGTGATGTTTGTCGGCGAGTTAAGGCTGAACACCAGAGGCTAGCTAGATTGCTGAAGCCATTGTTGATCCCTTCCTGGAAGTGGGATGACATCAGTATGGACTTCATCACGGGTTTACCGTTGACGTTTTGCCGCCATAATGCTATCTTGGTGGTGGTGGATCGATTGACTAAGACCGCTCATTTCATTCCTGTGAATGAGAGGTACTCAGTTGATCAGTTGGCCAGGCTGTATATCGATCATATTGTGAGGTTGCATGGTGCACCGAGGAGCATTCTATCTGATCGCGGGCCTCAGTTTACCACGAGATTCTGGAGGAGCTTGCATGAGACTATGGGTACACACTTGGTGTACGGTTCAGCTTATCATCCTCAGACAGATGGTCAGACGGAGCGTGTGAACCAGATTCTGGAGGATATGTTGAGAGCTTGCGTGATCACCTATGGCCAGAGCTGGGAAGACAGTCTTTCTTTTACAGAGTTCTCTTACAACAACAGCTTCCAGGCCAGTTTGGCTATGTCACCTTTTGAGGCATTGTATGGTAGGAGATGTCGTACCCCGCTCATGTGGTCAGAGGTTGGCGAGAGATCTTTCTTTAGTCCTGACTCTATCCGTGCTGCTGAGGAGAAGGTTGAGAAGGTCAGAGAGCATCTTCGGGTTGCTCAGAGCCGTCAGAAGAGCTATGCAGATAAGAGGAGGAGACCCCTTTCTTTTGAGGTTGATGATTGGGTGTATCTAAAGGTGTCACCTCTCCGTGGTACGCGTCGCTTCCATGTTCGAGGAAAGTTGGCTCCGAGGTTTATTGGTCTTTTCCGGATTCTCAGAAAGATCGGTGATCTTGCTTACAGGTTGGACTTGCCATCCGAGCTTGCGGGTGTGCATCCGATGTTCCACGTCTCTCACTTGAAGAAGTGTCTTCGAGTGCCGGAGGAGCGAGTTGTCCCTGATGCTTTGGATATTCAGGACACGCTCGAGTACCTGGAGTACTCGGTGAAGATTCTTGATGAGGCGTTCAAGAAAACGCGGAAGTCCAAGATCAAGTTTCTCAAGGTTCAGTGGAGCAACCACACTAAGCGAGAAGCTATCTAGGAGAAGGAAGATGATCTGAGGCAAGAGTTTCCCTGCCTGTTTGAGTCCGCTCCTTGATCTCGAGGACGAGATCCTGTAAGGGAGGGAGTCTGTGACATCCCAAAAATTCTTGAATTAATAAAGTGGCTTTTCCCCAAATTTTCGTTCTAATTAATTTGTATGTTCCAATATTTCGTTCTGTTCAAAATTCATTCGTTCCGAAATTCATTTCGTCCAAATCCGAAATCCGTTCGTCTAAATTAATCCAGGTGCCGAAATAATTTAGTCCGCGTAATTTTTACGTTGACTAAAATTGTTTCCAAGAATTTTCCAAATTAATTTTCGGGTCTCGAAAATATTTTCTTCTCAAATTAAATCTCTTCATCCTTTTTTTAATTATTTCCTGGTTATTAATTAACTTTGGATTAATTCTCAACCCTATTTTTTCACCCTCTATAAATACCCCTCTCAACCCTAGCCCCAAATCTCATCTCATTTTTCTCTATTTTTTTTCTTCCACCGCAAGTTCTATTTTCCTATAACCGTTGCCTTCCCTCCGCGCCGCCTCTCCTCGTTTCCGCCGCCGCTCTCCGTTTTTTCGTCGCACTGCGTGCTGCCGTCGCTGTCGCTCGTCGTTTTACGCGCCCTGCCCCGCGTTCGGTTCTCGCGCTGCATCGCCGACCGCACTCTGCTCCACGCCGTCGCTGCAGCCGTTCCTGCGTCAACGCCGTGCACTTCCCTCCGGATCGAAGGCAGCCTCGCGTGTTCCCGAGGCCGGTCCAAGCCGTCGCTGTCGCCCAAGCTGCGCATCGCCCTGCCGCGTGGAAGCCAGCGCTGTGTCGAGCCGACGGTCTCAGCGCGTCGTTCCCGGGACCCAAGACCGCTTCAGCGCCCGCATGTTTTTCCTTTGGACTGAAGAGTGCAGCGCCGCGCCGCTTCTCCGATTTCCAGTACGCGTCTCCGGTTCCGGTTCTCTTCTCCGTTTTCCGGTTCCTCCGATCTCCGATTTCAGCTCCGATTTTCAGAGACCCTCGGTGAGAACAATTTTTCTCTCTCTTACTTCCTTTTTCCTTTCCTATTAATTGTTAGATTAATTACAAATTTATTCCTGCGATTAATTATTCTGTAATTAATCTAATACCTTTGTGGTCTCGAATGTCTACAATTTCTGAGGAATTCCGTTTGACCTCCGTTTAATCCCGAAATTGTCCCATTAATTTGTCCTGTCGCGATTATTGTGTAGGGTTGTTCTGGGGAATGTTTTGCGCGCGTTTAGTCTAGTAATTTCGATTTAGATTCAAAATTCCAGTTCTATTCTTTGTCGCGTAATTAGTGTCTAATCCCTGTTGTTCGTGTGGTGATTAGCTGCTGTCTCTGAGGAGGAGTTCTGCGAGCCAGCTCAGTTCGACGATCCGGGTCCCGACTTCGATCCCGAGTTGTCAGGCAAGCCGCGTTCCTTGATCACTTTGTTCTCAGCATTTTAAACTGCATGTTTTGTTTGCAATCTTAATTTGCATGCCAACTATTTTTAAAATGTGCTAGCAGCATTCCTAAGCCGTGCCTGTTTACTGTTCCACAAATATTAACCCTAGGATTGGTTTAGTACATTTATTTTACTTTTATGCTTAGCCATGCTTAGTTGCATTTATTTGTATCTCACACCTATCACTATAAAATAAAATTTGTGTTAAATGCTTTTGAACTGTGCTTCAAATGTGTGAGTATTGCAAATAACTATACATAACTATTTTAGCGGGGGCAGGAGGCAGTTTGAAGAGCTGGGGGACTTTCGGAAAGTCCCTATGAGAGTACCTGTGGCGGGTACACTGGAGGCTTCGGCCTTGACGGCGAGTTTGTTGGTGGTTGGAGTTGTGGTTGGAGAGATGGCCTGCCCCGGCAATTAAGGACCGAGTCCTTCGGGCCTTGTACGCTCAGTTGATAACCATGTACATCACGTTACCCTATATGGGCAGTTGGCTTGATCTTGAAGCTTGCCGAGACTGGTTGTTTACCCGTGGGTTGGCGGTGTAGTGTTAGTGTGGTGTTGAGCTTTGACTCCCCACATGAGATCGAGATACCTCACCTGATCAGTGGTAGGCTCTTCACAGCTCCAGGACTCGATTGCGTAGGCTTTTGGGATCCTTATCCTGGAGGACGGATGACGCCAGTTAAAGCTTGTGGACGGGTCTTGTGTGTTCGTCGGGACTACGACGGTAGTTTCCGATGACGCTTCTCGTGGGTCCAGGTGCATAACCTCTGCAGAGTTTTAGTCGATGCGCATTGCCAAGTCCTTTTGGAAGGACACCACCCTGAGTTGTGCTCCTCGTTGAGTAGTTTTGTTTTTCTTTCTCCTCTCCTTTTCTAAATGTTTTTGACTCCGGCCTTTGAGCTGTGGCCGAGTGTGGAGATTACATCGGCATTAAAATGAACCCTCGTCCGAGATAACGGAGATCTCTGCGGGGCAAGATAATAAAATTTGACAAGTTTGAAAATAAAGCTTTATTGCATACTTTAAATAAAATTAAATGTTTTAAACTTGCATTTAGCACTTGAGCCATACCTTTACCCTTGAAACCTTTTACATGCATATATTGTTGTTAGGTAGTACGCGGTTTGCTGAGTATTCGTACTCACGGCTTTCTAATTTGTTGTTTTCAGAGGATTCTCTCAGTTTCGACTTCGACTACGTCTCTGACGGCCCGTGACGTCCGCTCCTGCGCTCGAGTTAGCCTGTGTGGAGGAGGTTCACTTCTGTCGCCATGTTGATGCTTCCGCCGCTGCTTTTGTTGGATTCACGATAGAGATATATCTGCTCTGATATATTTTCGGCCTGCGTGCCGATGGACCCCTTTAGAGGATTTTATTCTAATCATTTTTACTCTGATCTGCTATTTTCTAATTTGTTTCTTATTTAATATTTCTGTTATGGTTTCTTGATTGATCGCTTGTGATATCGTGATTGCTAAACTCCTGGGATTGGCAACGTCACGTGAGATCGGGACTTATCAAAAGATAAGTGAAAACCTGGTCGTTACAATTATGCTAAGTTCTTCAGTCAACCATTGTCACCGACTCATATTCAGCTTTGACGGCTCTGTTAGGAGGGGCTCCTAAAGTTAATGATGAGGCTTCTACATAAGCTCTCTCCTCGGTAATCTAGAGCCCCTGATGCTAGGTGGTGTTTACAATCATGTCTATGGATCCCTGAAAGAACCTACCTGGGCCCAATCTAGCCTCAGCCTCTTTCAGGTATGGTATGGTGCCCAGTGGATCAAACTGATTACTTCATGTCTTAGCTTCATTGTCAGCCCATATATCAAAGATTAAATCAAATAAGCCAAAATCTTTAAAATGAAAAAAAGAGTTGAAACGATAACTACTGCACGTGCCCCCGCACCACTAAAAGTTTATTTTGGTCCCCAAGCAATTTTTTGGCATGTGTACATTCGTATCTCTCGGGCTAGAAGATTAAGAATGTTAGTAAGCATGGTGGTCCAACAACTGAATATATCAGATCCTCTACAAGAACCGTGCAAAAAAAAAAAACGTTGACATTACATCTGAAATGATTTGAATCTACGCACTGAAGGCTTCAATGGCACAAATATATAAGCTGGGATACAACAGTTTTGATATGTCAAACGTCATGTGTCCTAATTGAAAACTAAAGGCTGCTGAAGAGAATTTTGCGACCCAACGCTCTCAGCAAAATTCTAGGTAATATTGGTCCGTCCGCATGTCCTGCCTCAATGATGGTTTGCGATTGCTGCCATTCTCATGTTCCACCGCAATTTTCACTTTAAAACAAATAAGTTTAATAAAAAATCAAATTATAAGAAAATACTAGAAAATCTGCGCGGTAATTGCCGCGCTTTTCGTGTATGTTTTTGTTGTGCACCTTTAACTAAAACAGTATATTTTAAATTTATTATTTAACAAATAAAAATATAGTTGCTTTGACATAGATGACAGTTTCATAAACATATACTCGGTTAAAAAAAAAGTTGTCGATATGGTCTTCAAAGCATAAGTGTGACCCCTTGTTTTCTATAAAATATTTAATAAAAAATAGTATCGGTACACTTTTAAGAAAGTATTTTTAAAACAAATTATTTCTAATTTTGTAACTTAATAAATTTGAAATTATTTCTAATTTATATTGGCACTGTTTGATTAAAATATTGCGTCCAAAACTAATAATTTTTTTGACCAAAGTAGTAAGCGAAAAAAGATTGAATCTTAGCTCTCATTGTAATCAAAGAGCATTTTTAGGAGATAAAACAATTTAAAGAATTTAAATATACATTTTCATAACATATAAAGGTCTTTAATTGTAACATATACTTGTAAGATATACAAGTAGAATAAATTTATAAGAACTTCTCTTATATCAGCACGACCGTTTATGTCTGCTTCCGCCGAGTAGAAGCACACTCCTACTTTGACCGAGGAAAGAATTTTTTTTCTCTTTCCTAATATTCACCGTTATATTTTAATTCGACGGTTAATATTTTTAGGGTGAAGTGGCGCAATAAGCTATCAGAGAACACTTGCGCTTTAATATATTGCAATGGCACGGCCTGCTCCCGCCGAGTAGAAGCGCGCGAGAAAAGATTTTTTCTTCTTTTTAATATCTATTTTTTCTCTTTCTTAATATCCACCGTGAGATTTTAATCCGACGGTTAATATTTTTTAGAGTGACGTGGTGCAACGAGCATTGAGAGAACGCACGGCGTTTAATATATAAAGATATGTATTTATTAAATTTTTTTAATAAGATGAATAATCAAAGTCGATGTTAAAAGTCAACGGCAACACAATTTAGAAACGGAGAGTGTATAGGTCATAGGAGACATGCACTTTATTTTACAAATTGTTATGCAAAGGTAAATTTTGTACTCACAATGCAAAACTATGTATATTTCTGCCACAACCCAAAATTTTAAAACTTGATTTCTAAATAGGTTAAACCCACTGGTTAAATTTTGGGGATTTGTACTCAAGTTAATTTGAAACAATCATTAAAATGAATAGCCCACTCCTTTTCCATGTTTGCGTCCCACAGAAGTTGCACGTGAGTGTCACACCCGGTTTTATGATTAAAACTGAATGACCCTTTATGTATGCCCAGGAACAAGTTTCATACATAAAATAACTTTATTAATGGCAAATAGAACAATGTCTCGAATAACTAACTATTACAAGAATAGACTAAGAGTCTTATCAAATTACAAACCAAACAGCGAAAACGAAACGAAAGCTTCTGGGCTCCACAGGCAGTTGACCGAATAGCTCGCCTAGACGTCGGCTCCAGGGTCTTCAAAGTTCTCCCAAGGTTCTCCCTCTACTGAGCAGCAATTATGAAGACAAGGTTGAGTACGGATGTACTCAGCAAGTGTGGGAAGCATATGACATGTGGCAATTATCAAGGAACAGACAATATAGGTTTTAATTGCATAAAAGCACACATTAGAGACACACACTTCCTATTAAGCACCTAATTACTAAGTGAAAGATCCCGTACCTATGAACAGTAAAATGAGTAACAGAATTAGATCACAGTCTCCCACTGTGATTAACCAATCTAACCCAATACCAATACCAGCACTAATTCTCGCTAATCATGTGAGGGTCCATGCAATGCTCATGACCGTGAGCACGGCTGTCAAGACAGTTTTACACTCTGCAGAGGTTGTACAAATTTCCCCACGAGTAGTGAATTCATCTCCTGTTGCCAGGTGATTAAAAGAATCTCCATTATGCCCGTGCCGTCGCACTCGCACACTTCCTTTGGTGTGAGGGCCAATAGATCACTACAAGGCTTTTCTATGACTTCCGCCAGCTTGTACGTGCCCACTAAGGTTTCACCCGTCAGACACTAACCGGAACCCGAGAGGCCCCCTCTTGTGCCGAATGGTTCCCGGGAGTAACCCTCCCTTCCCCACACATCTCGCTCCAGGCGGATTCAGACGTAACCCGCTTTCCCTGCTCCACCAGCTGGCACGCACAAAACTGATTTTCATCACTTACTACGCCAGGCCGCACCCATTCTTGGCATCGTGACTGTACAGAGATACATGGGTGGTTGCTCCACGAACCGGTCCTTAGATTTGGGGAGATAACTTACCCAGGAACAATGCCAGTAACCCTGCACACAGTCCTACACCAACCATATCGCCCCAAATCATCACTATCAAGTTGCTATTAATCTCCCATTAATCCTCGTGAAGCATGTATAATGATCCATTTAACACACCCAACCCGACAGTAGCAATCTAAGCATGTGATCTACCCAACATTAAAGTAAACTAAGGTGGCAAGGCATAATGTGGGAAGCTAGGAATTTTTACTAATAGGTACGCAGTCAATTTGACACCAGCATGCAATCTACGAGATAGATATTTTGAAAATAGGCGCAAGATGGTCAAGGACACTTGCCTTGCTGCTCTTGGGAGTAAAAGTCGGCGGCCTCGAACTCTTGTTGCTGGAAGTCTTCGACGAACTGCAGCTCCGAGACGAAGTCGCCTAACGCACAAGAATACAAACAATCAACCAATGCAACAAAACAGAACAAAATCAGTATGATGATGTCATGAATGCATAGGTTATTCTGTTACGATCGTTTTGATATATTATTTGCTTAAATCGGAGTTACGGATCAAAAGTTATAGCATTTATAAGGTTCAGGGGCTAATCTGTAATTTACAAAATTATTGGAGGACTAAATTGTAATTGCCAAAAAGTTTAGAGGCTAAAATGAAATTTTGGTCATTTCGGCAAGGACTAATTTGTAATTAAAATTTATTATAGGGGCTTTTCTGTAAAAGTGCCATAATTAATTATTTATTAATTAATTAATATTATTAATTATTAAATAACTATTAATTAATTATTATAAACTAAATTATTAAATAATTATTTTGATTAATTTTCTTTTTTTTCAGATTATTGATTATATTATTATAAAAAAATCCGAAATTAATTAACCTAATATCTAATTAATTTTAATTAAATCGGTATGCTGACGTCATGCTGAGGTCGTGCTAACGCAATAAGAAATCTAATTTATTTTTAATTATAATTCAGGAATTAATCTAGGCCGTTGATTTTAAATTTAACGGATCTGATTATTTGGGTGACGTGGCGCAACATGGGATGTCAGATCTGGATCGGATGGATGCGTTTATTTG
>BCLH01000075.1:182775-239988 GCA_001602315.1 Zoysia pacifica
CAGTTGCGGGGGCGGCGGCGCGACGCGGCTGGAGGAGAGGGGAGGCACTGACAGGCGGGCCCGACGTGACAGCGAGAGAGAGGGGGAGAGTGGGCTGGGCCGCGCGGGGACAGAAGGGAGAGAGAGGAGGCCGGCGGCCCAAGGGGTTTTCTCCTTTTTTTTCTTTTTCTTTTCCTTTTTAATTCTATTAATTACTTCTTAATCTTGGTGATTACTATTTGTCCATTCAATTAATTTATTTAAATTATATGCAATGACATGAATTGCTATGCACTCCTTAGCAAATTTATTTTTTAAAAGAATTTTCAATCTAGTCTAAATTGTGAAATGCATTTAAATTTTGAAATTTTAATATTTGGAAAGGTTTGAAATTTTGGGTGTCACAGTGAGGGAAAGTTTTGAAGTATAGGTGAATTATCCACCTTTCCCTATAGATTATAGGTTAAGTTTTTAAGTGCAACTGTTGGTGCATAGTAACTCAATAAAATTGTGAAAAACTCCAAATCTCAAAACAAGTACATACGAGACACAGTTTCATTAAACACAATAAATTAAATCAGGTTCTAGAGATGTATTATGAAAACTTCCTTTTAATTCTAGAGCATTTATGGATTTGGATTTCATCTGAAGTCATTTAATCAAATAAATAACAAATCAACCATGTTAAGGAACAACCATTTCGTCCACATTTGTGTACAAATGTATTTCAATTAACTATGGATCATAAGAGAAAATTTTGGAGATTTTTCTAAGTTTTTACCAACTCATCTATGCCCCTAACAACTCAGTCAAATTTAAAAGTCACCATTTTGTCGAATTTTTAGTTTAAAATCTGTGTAGAATCTGGACATGGTACAGACCAAAAGTTGTTCATCACATCATTTTCTATTTGCACAAAAAAATGGCATAATTTTACATGCTCTGGAAGTGTCGTTTTTGGAGGAAGAACAAAGTAAGATTTCAAGCTCTAGAAAATATCAAAATTTGCGAGGTCACACATGTCTTCCGCTCTAGCTGCCTCTCTCAGCCACATGGGCAGCTTCTGGACAGCGATTGATGGGTCCTCTGACCTCCTCTTGGCCTACAAAACTATCTAGGTTTACTAGCCTCCCACACTCGTCTTCCCAAGCAGAGCTCTTCTTCCTCTCTGTCACCACCGCCATTGCTGCCATTACTGCTCCTTGAAGCTTCTACTCTTACTCCCATGGCTTATTGGTTGGGGGTATACCATAAGAAATAGTCCAAAATAAAGTAACTCTAGATTAATCTTTTTATATGAAGCGACGACGAAAGCGTATGCATGTTGCTGTGTAACTGTGGCCCACTCAGCGTATGCGTTGACATAAGTCGTATTTGGACCTGAGCTATTACAAATGGTATAAGAGCTAACCTTTATTCTATCACAAATGCGTATGGATCAGGGGCACAGACACGGTGTGCAGGGTGCGTGGACCATGTGTGGTCATGACATGCACATATGCTAGCACCGACATATAAACGTGGCCAAAGAGAAAGATCAGGTGTGTCCGTCCCTAATATGGGTGAGTTGCCTCAACGAGGACACCAAATCCTTTACGGGTGAGAGTGCATTGAGGCTCAGAAAATAGGCCTAACTCCCATGATTTTTTGGTTGGGGTATACCACAAAAAATAGTTCCACTGTGCTAATTCAAAGAGGGATAGACCAACTTAAATAGTTGGTGCACAAAATATAATAACTATGGATTAATTCTTTTACGTGAAGAGGGGATGACAGCATAAGCGAGTTGCTATGTAGATGTGACGAACGCAACGTGTGCGTGGGCATGAGCCATATTTCAGCCTGATTTTTACACTCGTCAAACCCCACAGTAAGAAGTTGAGCAACAAGTCTCTTAGCTTCTGCGAAATCTGAATTAAGTTCACAAAGTTGAGGTGTCATAAACCGTACGATGGTGAAACTGTATGAAAATAAATAATCTAAACCAAACTCAAATCTAATGATGGCAGCTATTGTTTATATAAAAGTTAGGGCGTCTTTGTAGGCAAACCCTAATACTAATGGGCCTAAGAAAATACATGACTCAAGATCTAAAAGATGGTGTCGCAGCACCAAGTCTGTTTTTGGACATCAACTTGTTTTGATGATTTTTGATGACTCTAGTCGAATTCTGAGATGTGACCAATGCCATTGGAAAGTCTATATTATTTGCTTTCCATCCATATCTAGAAGGTCCAAAATGGATCCTGACTGTATGCTAGTGTTCATTTTAGTGCGTACTGCTATTAGAACTCGAGGACAACTCGACTCCAATTGAATCTCCACTACGATTGAACTTGTTTTTTCTAGTATTTAGCATCTTCCAAGTCCTTTCTCATGCTTCTCTTGGTCCTCTCTAATGTTTCTAATTACAGTAAAGTTATTAGGCAGCAATCTATTCTCAAAGAAAGAAAAACACGATTTTAAAAATGAGCTCACCTCTAAGTTCAATTATCGTGCATGAACTCTTGAGATTGGACCATCGATAGAAGTTGGCGGAGTTGTAAAGATCAAGGACACCAAGAAGAAAGGGTTGAATCGGTGGACTTATGGAACTCAACCTTGCTACAAACTTAAACTATAAGACTTGATCACAACGAAAACAATCTACGCAATTCTAGTAGGCCAAAATCCCTAACAATACTAGTGAGATAAAATGACAACAAGCAAACACTAGCACGATAGCAACTAATGAGAATCACAAAGCAACCTATATCTCTACTCAACAAGTATAAAATGCAGAAAGTAAATAGAGAGTCAATAGAATGCTCAGCGATTTTTCTTAAGGTCTCAAAAGCTTGGCGCCTTCTCCTAAGGCTCGTTGAACCACTTCTGTCTGAGTATCAGTCCCTCTCGCCATTTCTGGAACGGTGCTCTCTGGGGTACGCTTCACTACCAGAGTGAAGTCATTCTGCGATTTCGGCTATGGCAAACAATACCCACTCTCAAGAGTAAGCCTCTAAGGCTCAGATGCTCCTTGGTGTCCCTTTTGAGCAAAAGACCCAAAATCGTATACAAACATAGGTCGTCTTCTTCAATCTGTTCAGAAGCCCGAACACCAACTCCTAGCCGGTCTAGGCAGCGAAACCAAGAGTAATAGGCAAAGATCACTCATCTCAAAGGCTCACAACCTCTAGAAGTGTATGAATGTGCACACCGAGCTTTGTGAACACAAAACCCGATGACATCTACATGTATGTCAGGATCAGTTTCATCATACATGTAGGACAATTAAGTGATAATCAGTTTCATATCGCTAAACAAACAATAAATACCAGAGTTTTGAAAAGCAGCGGGAGGAGAAAACTTTTGAGCACACCACAAGCAATCGACTAGCGACAACACGGCCTTCTATGCTTCGTCTTCAATTTACCTGTTGTTGACTTCATTGATCTTTTTGTCACTGTGCAGCATTCATGGGCAATAAAACAACAAAAGCAATATGCGTGAGTACATAAAGTACTCAACAAGTGTATGAAAAGATGACATGAGGGCCATAAGCATGAAAGGCTACTGGGGTTCATGCACTACTGCTATCTAAATTGTTTAATTACTAAGCAACCTATTTACTAAGTGTGAACTCTAGAAACCAGCAACCAAAGAGACCTCATTGGATTCCATCCGGCAACCAAACTCACCAGAGTGCCAACACCTAGCTACCAACTCATTAGGTCCCACTCGACTACCAAAACAACACCAACCAGAACCAACCAACTCATAAAGTGAGACTAATTGTGAAGCTGTCCAGGCCACTCTTGATCGTGAGCACGGTTGTCATGACAGTTTTAACTCTCGAGAGTTTCACACTTTTTACCACAAGTCGTGATTTTATCCGCTGTTGCTAGGTGGACTAAAAACCTTATTTACGCCAGTATCCGTAGATACATTACACACTTCCTTTAGTGTGTGTCCAGAAGATCACTACAAAGCCTTTACAAGGTGTCACCCAGTCTATATGCACCCGCTAAGGTTTCATCACCACGGCATCCATAGACTCTATTTTACCTCTGCCGCAGAAGCCCCCTCTTGCGTCACTACACCGTCACATGGTGTATACCAAACTAAACTCAACAAATTTGTCAGTTAGGCCTACCCATTTAAGCCTTGTGGCTGAACTATAGAGCCATGTTACATGGTTCACGAACCAGTCCTTAGAATCTAGATCATGAACTAGCACATTCCATAAACATTGAATAATATCCAAATGTATCATACCATACCATCCATCCTACTCAGATTATATATAAACTAAGTTATTACCATTTTATTTACCATGAAGATGATTAAGATGTAAATATAATATTAATCAAGTTTTACCCAAAACTCAACTAAGATAACAAAGCTAAGCATAAAACAACCTACTACCACACCCAACCATGAACCAACTTCAAGGAATTATGAGGAATATTCTAGTAAACCCAATATAGAATTTCAATTTAAAACTAGCATGCAATTCTTACATTCCTATCATCTTAATTAGGAGCAATGTGATCAAAGACACTTGCCTAAGAATGTTGTTTAGTGGTCTTCAAGCTTCACTTCATAGCCTCTCTTGATTCGGACTTGTGTTCTTCTCTTCGCGCGGCCACCGACAACCAAACAAGCAAACAACGAAGGATCATATGCAAGATTGAAAGGTTATTTTGGAGTGCCAACAAGGTTTAGAGAACTCACTAAGTATTATTCTACACCAAGGAACCTCATGGCATTAGATGATAACGAGAGGTAGATGGCGGCAACACATCTTTCTATTCACAAACAGCACTGCAAAGACATATGTGTTTCCGATTATTTGCTACACAATTCAAGGAAATCTTTGAACAGGAACATGGCTAATTATATGGAACATGAAAGAAACATGATGTTTGGTATAGTATTTCACCTGAAAAGGAGATCA
The DNA here is from genome assembly GCA_001602315.1 of Zoysia pacifica. Taxonomy (NCBI): domain Eukaryota; kingdom Viridiplantae; phylum Streptophyta; class Magnoliopsida; order Poales; family Poaceae; genus Zoysia; species Zoysia pacifica. The sequence continues at coordinate 187,691 of BCLH01000075.1, forward strand.
AAGGATTGAATTGAAGTAAGATCCTGCAGTGACAGTTGAAGAACAATTCGCGTTTCTGGAGAAACAGAAGTGAATCATGGATAATACTTTGGTGATGATAAAGGGGACTCTCTGGAACACAGCACAGTACAGGAGTTTCATCGAGATAATGGTCGAAACTGAGGGAAACAAGGAATGAATTACCGATTCATGCGCTGATCCAGTCTAGAACAGAGAGCAGTGGTCGTTGCGATGGAGATCCCAAAAGCTACAGAGCTCCAATTGCCGTGAATTTTAGATATGTTGTAGAGGAATTCAAGGAGAACATCCTGGAAAACTTTGGTCGAATTTTGTTGGACGCTAGGAATGTGGACAAGAATAAGATGATCTGTGGCTGCTCGCGAGTAGGCTGCGTGGAGAGGAATGTAAGAGGTTGGGGAGGATGTGGGGCAGGTAGAAAGGTTGGAGATGGTGAGGAAGATGAAGGGGAAGAGATATTTGAGAGAAAGGTCATTTCTTTGGTTTTTGAATGGATAAGGTGTGCGAACGGGTGGAAAACTCTTCACATCTCGAAATGAGAAATTTGGGGGTGTGACAGAATGCTCCTATTCACTCTCCTACTAGTACAAAAGATCTCCAATCATGAGTTGTGCTCTCCTTGGTGTCTCTTGGCCTCTCATAAGTTTGCTCCAGCAATTCAAACCTCAGGCACACTGAAAAACGACCTCCTCCACAGTTTAAATAGGCTCTAAGTCTAGAAATAACCGTTGAAACGTGATATCATAAAGTTGTCTGTTTTATCCAACCACTGGACTGTCCGGTGACTCTTCACATCGGACTATCCAGTGCACCACCGGACTGTTCGTGAATCCAAATTTTTCATTTCATATAACACCAGACTGTCTGATTCATATATTCACTGGACAATCTGGTGACTTGCACTTTTGGACTTTCAGAGACCTATTCTAGGCTTTGTCTTCAAAGACATCAGATTGTCCGATTACTGACCCACAGGACTATCCAATGACTTCTTCACTTCAGTTTAAAAAAACAACTCTTCTAGTCTTCAACTCTTCTGACTCACCGGACTGTCTCGTGATTGCTCCTAAAGTTGAAAACTTGGGTGTTTATCTTCATATTGGCTTCGGCTTCATCCGCTTCGCTTTCTATGCTATCTTAAGTGCATTTTGAGGAACTAAGAGCATTCATACCTCCTAACACTTATATGACCCGAGAATAAATAATTTGACCCTCTGATAGTACCGAAGATCCTATGGACTCTTTAGCTAGTCTATAGTTTAGCTAGTCTATAGCTTTGGTCCTTCAATGCCTGACTCTCCTCGTCTTGGGATCGTCTTTGTCGTCCATCGAGGAAGTCTAACATGTTGATGTAGAAATTATAGGGTGGTACCTGCAATCACAACCATTAACCTATAGTGTTCACTCAATCACAAAAATCTATTCATACTTTTTAGGGAATTTCGAAGGTCATGAAGCTAATAGAAGTTTTGTGTGTATTTGATGAAGGGATGACCTCATCACATCAACTACAATCTCAACTACAGAGGCAGATTCTTGTTCACCACATGTATCTTCACACCCTACTCTCCATTTCAGCCTAAAAGTTAAATAATGAAATATGGCTCATAAGAAACAGCTCAAAGTAATCATCCCAATGAGAGTTATTTTCAGACACACTAACAATAGCAGATCCCACAAAAGGAGTGTAGCCATTCTTTTTCTTGTTGTAGTGACACTCCTTGAATAAATCTAGTGCATTGGGGTCTACATATTTGTACTTGTCTCCCTAAAAAGAACATATATATGCATAATGGTTATATACTACTAGTACACAAAAGTGTACAGTAGGAGTATAAAACTAAAGAAAGATACAAGTATGTGTCAAGTCTAGCTTACAAAATTTTCACAATGCACGGTTGTTTGGTGAAACTTAACTTTAGCTTGGTTAGCTTTATTCCTTTCACATGTCCCCTACGTTAAAGACACAATATACGTCAAGTGACAGAGCAACCTTTACAAAGAAAAACATTGGGTTACTAAAGGAACATAACATCTTATTTGGCTTTCTTTCAACCTTGAACCAAATCATACAACTGTTCATCAGTCATAGTTTGAAGTTCCGTTTGGATAGGTGGAATTGAGCTGAATAGAAACTGATTCCAGACCTTGGCCTGTTTGGCGGCTCTGAGAAATGGAATCTTTGATTCTGGCCCAATTCCGTTCGACGCATTCGATGGCTTCTGCAGATTCCGAATCCGAAAGAAGAGAAATCATTAGAATCGGCACTCTCCAACTCCTTCGACTCCTGGATTGCAACGCAATCGCCACCACCATAGACCTGTCTCACCGAGGTGGTGCTCAGACCCACCAAAGACCTTGTCTGGATCCATGACTACCACCTGCTCGCGCTCCCCACCTTCCTCTGCAAGTGCTTCCCTCGCGCTAAGGTCAGATTCTACTCCACTTGTTCCCCACCTCGAGATCTCCTGCATCATCCCTGTGCGGAGGACCTCGTCGCCGACATCATTGGCTTCCATACCTTCGACTAGGCGTGACACTTCCTCTCTGCGTGCTCACGGCTGCTTGTCCTGGGTTACCAGCCCAAGTGCGGGTACATTGGCATCCACTACTATAGTTGCACGGTGACGGTCAAGTTTCTCCCCGTCGGGATTAATATAGGCCAGCTAAGCGAGCAATGACTCACCACCTGATGCTTTTGCGTGCTTAGGCTCACTTAAGTGTTTTACTAAGCGATACAATTATATTATATTCGTACTATGTAGCAAAGTTAATCTAAAAGGAAAAAAGAAAAAAAAACACATAGCAATTATTGAGCAGACATAAATTTGCCCATAAAACCTATTAAATTGAACCTTAAAAGTCCACAGCCCACTATATGAAAACCCTAGACTATAAATATCAACTGGGAGCACTCTGCCCTTACCACCCACCAGCCGACTCCTCTCGCTCACAGAAGCAGGCAGCAGTCTCTCTCTCTCTCTCTCTCTCTCTCTCTCTCTCTCACGCGCGCGCACACACACACAGCAGGCAACAGTCTCTCTCTTTATGGACAGGGGGCGCGCTGGACAAGAGCCACAGCGGACGGGATCCTCTGCCTCAGCGCTGCTTCGTTGTCCTCCGCGTGCGCTCCGGCCGCCTCGTGGCCGAGGTGCAGCAGACACTTCGGGCACATGTTGGCCCTGAAGCAAAGTGGAGGACCCTGCGTCATGCTGAATCGCACCTAGGCGAACGCTTTTTTCCACATTTTTTCACGGGGTAATAGGAAAAATTCCTCCAATTCAAAGGTTATTCGAAATGAATTGGTTTCTAATTGATTCAATTCCAGTTAATTCAATTCTGGGAAATTGATTTAGAGATATAGATTCAATTCTAAGGAATTTCCATGAAGAATTAGTAACTTCGAAGCCTTTCACTAGGGATGGTTGACACTTTGCTTTAGTGCACATCCATATTCTGGGTATGTTTGGATCGACACCAAAACTTGACTGCTAAAATTTGGCTCACCTGCACGAGGATCTGTTTTGGGCACCATTTGGATGGATGCCTGTAAAGCGCCAAAATTTGGCTTCCTCACATGCAGCTACATCACCCTATTTCATTTTATCGCTAATGCACGGTCCAAGAAATTGACTGCCTCATGTGCGCTTGTGTGGGCAAGCCAAGATATGGCAACGTGGATTACGGCCGAATCCAAAGAGCCCCTCTTACTGCATCTGGAGTCACACATGCCCTCAGTTATTTTGTAATATATATGTCATCCTAAGATACGTGCACATCGATGTGCAGCTAATGTGTGATACCGTACAACAGTGATTGCATGTCCTGTGAAAAATATATAACAGTCAATAGAAAGTGTTGTCCTTTTGGCAAACGGATATGGTTTATGTTGAAGTGATATCATGGCAGTTACAAAAGTCTTTATCCGAAAGGGCATATAATTAGTATACTCTCCCTACTATTTACGGACATCGAAATAGAAGGCACTAACTAACGATCTATACCATATTGACGTACCTATATAGCTGATAGCAGCTCAGGGTATGGCAATTCTATTTTTTTCGCTATACTATCCTTAGCTGTTTTCAGCTATAAACAACCTCAAATTTTTGTTGTTAGAAAATAATTTCAGTTCAAAATATACCAAAGGCATTCTCATAACAACAACAATTTAAGAACAAAGGGAGCAAGTCTATATAGTATAGATCATTAGTCAGTGCCTACAGTTTCAATGTCCATGATTTGTTGAGGGACTATGTTAAGCAATTATACGCTATATGCCCTTTCTGAATGAACTTTTTTAAACAACATGAAATACTTTTTTAAACTACATGAAATCCCTTCTTGCACAGCACTATATCCCTACAACATATGACTAATTCATTTTTATATTTGTAAAAACATTTTGAATAAGATGAATGGTCAAACATAGTGCCTAAAAGTCAAAAGTGTCAAGATTTTAGGGATAGAGGGAGTAATAAGCATCAACTATTTAAAACGTGAGGGAGTAACTGAGAGCAAGTACTAGGTTGTGAGTCCAAAAATGAAGTCTAGTCGAAATATGTGTGCGTATTCCAGTGAAGTGTCAACCATACCCCAGAGCCCAACGATCCACTTTGAAGTTACTAAATTCTCCTGGTTGTTTTTCATAGTGTCGATATACCTCGATTTTTATTCTGATTGTGTGTACTTTTAATTGTTCCAGAGGAATATATGGACTGATGAGGATGATAGAGCTTTGACAGTGGCGCACAAGTAACATGGAAACCGTTGGTCTGCTATTGTGAGGTCCTGCTCACGTTCAGAAAATGCTGTGGAGAATCATTGAAATGCAACTAAGCGCAGCCTGTGTAGGGAGCAATGGGTTAAGAAGAAGAAGAGCGAATAAACGCCGTTGGCATTCGTCCAACTGAGTGCTATTGAAGAGTATGTTCTCAGACTAATGAAGCCTCTACAGAGTCACAACAACAACTAGGCAACCCTTGTCATCATCATGAGGTGCAAACTTTTCTGAACACATGGTGTGGAGACTCATAAGTACAACCAACACACGGTGGAGAAGCCGTACATGAATGAAGTCAGCGACATATCTGGAGCAGCAGTGCCACCAGCACAGGTGATGTGTGGTGGTCTGGTCTATACCAAAATCATGGCCCTGGAAGCTTGCTACAGTCCACCAAAGATGGCGATGCACACAAACCCCACAGACTTGATCGACAGGGATGCAACCAGTGCAAGCAAATACATCTTGACCGCATTATGATAATAAGGGTTTCTCAGTTGATATTCTTACTGTGTAGAGGATTCATCAAGTATAAGAACATACTCTTCAAGAGCACTCAGTTGGCTGAACTACTTCTTAACCCATCGCTCCCTACACACGTTGCGCTTGGTTTCATTCCATTGATTCTTCACAGCACTTTCTGAACGTGAGAGAGACCTAGCAACGGCAGATCAGCGGTTGCCATGGTACTTTTGTGCTTTGATCAAAGCTATGTCGTCCTCCTCTGTCCATATGTTATTCTGCAACAAGTAAATGTACACATAATCAGAATTAAAATAAAGAGATTACTATGAAAAATAGTCGGGAGAATTTGGTAACTCAAAATGGACTTTCACAGGGGTATGGTTGACACTTTGCTGGAATATGCACACATATTCTGACTACACTGCATTTTTGGACTCCCAACCTAGTACATGCTCTAAGTTACTCCCTCCAGTTTTAATTAGTTGATGTTTATTAGTAAAGTTATGAGACAAAGTTGATAATTTAAAACTAGATAGAGTAATTTATAATATATAGGACTTAAGATACCTACACACCGACATGCACCTAATTTGTGATACCGTACCACATCTAGTGGATACTATATTTCACAGCAAAAAATATATAGCAGATGAAGCTGTGTGTGAAAAGTTCACCAATTTGACAATCATAAGGTTTCTTTTGTTTGGTATGCTATCACAATCACATTCCAGTCAAACTAATATGTCCTTTCTTTGTTTTCAATTTACCCTCCAAATTATAGTTGGTTGATCTTGCTTCTTCACTAGTGTATATTTTTGTTTTAGCCCATCATTCACTAAAGCACGATGGGATAGATCAAGGATTTTGAAAAACCTTCAAAGAGATGAACCCACCACTACAACTTATCAATGTGATTTTGGAATTCTCCAGACCCAAAAGTAGTTCTAAAATTTTTAGTGGACATTTCAATATTAGTAAACTATCCTCTTACGTTGACTTAAATATTCTTAAGAGGCGCTTTAAAGTTACTTTGAAACATCTTGCAGGTATAATCCTCAGGACACACTTAGATGTTTATGAAGCAAATTTTCAGAAGTGCTTCTAATATAAGGCAACTAGGGTGGCCAACAAAATATTAAAATCACACAAAACCATGGAATTTATAAACAATGTAACTTATCACAAATATTTAAACTAAATACTCCAGTTAAAGGTAATGGCGGCTGCCAATCTACGACCTTCCAGAACAATCCCATGGATGCATGCATGTCACTACAGATATAATACCTAAACTACTTAATGAGGTATTCAAAATTTAACTTTTAATCAAACATCACGACTATTACACCAGATTTGTCAAAAAAATTAAAATTAAATGTGTAGTGCATAGAAGGATAAATGACGAGATTATACAAGTCAATGGTAAGACTGATAGATTTGGCCGCGATGTACATGGAGTAAAATTGCCTTAGACCTGACTAATATACTCAAGATTTGGTGGTTGTCAAATGTCAATATTTTCTCCGGGAGGACTATATTCAGGCAGTGATTTTTGCATGCCTAATTTCACCACAATAAGACAAATAACTTATTGACATATAAGCAAATTCAATCAAATCATACCTACATAGTCCTTTCCTAAAATTTACAACTAATCAAGTTAGGTGAGACATGAAACATCATAACATGACAATTTGTCCACGATATATAAGAGTGCAATAAGAGCCTAGGAGAATGAAAAATGAGAAATCCTATACATCTAGAATTTGCTGTGATGAATGGGGATATGTTTTGACTTGTCCATTGTAGTTTGGAGCTATGGAGGCCTACCATCACTAGCTAGTTGATTAGAGGGGGTATATAAAATTAAACAAAGAAGCCACATTACAGAATTACCAGCAATTACGAGAGTGCTAGCCAGCATGGAAGGTCCTCGCTCACCAAAACAGACCCTTGCGCGTGGTTGCTGCCGCATGACTCTTGACCTCACATGAAGGGGAGGGTGGCAATGAGATCTGGTGCTTACACCTGGATTGCTTCGCCCTCTTTTCAACCGAAGGAAAGGGAGAGCTTGATAATTAAAGGTGAGGTAGATGGGTTCATCAGTAGTGCTCATAAAATCAAGAGTGGTGTTATTGGTAGAATTTACTAGTGCTAACATATGGATCTCAAAACAATGGTGTGGGAAGAGGGTATCAGCCATGTCAGTGAAGGAACTCTCTGGAGTTGTTTATTGTCCTCTTCTCCTATTTGATTTGGATCAGCAGGAGGGGATGATGACAAGATGGTGGGTGGGAGGACTTCTTAAGAAATAGAATAAAAACAGGGTCTTCTTTGCATAAGTAACTCCAACATATACTCTGAAAACTTCAATTTCATTTATTGGGGGGGGGGGGGTGGCCACTTCTTCTGATTTTGGAGAAGCGACGATTTGGAAAATTGACCATTGGCTAGCCCAAGAAGCGTGATTTAGAGCAGCAAAGTGACTGGTTTGCCTGCCTTGCTTTTGGAGGATCAGGGAGGGCTACCAGTATTGGGGGAAGGAGTTGGACGTGAGGGTGAGCTCGGCGGCGTTGAGGGAAAGAGCGAGAAGGATGCAGATGGGATGGGGGTGGACCTGGGGTATGGAGACGATGCCGTCGGGGAGGAAAGCTCGATGTGACATTGATTTGGAGAAGAACTCGAGGCGACACCGTCATAGAATGAAGATCCAGGCAGCACCATCATGAAGGGGGATCTGGTCTAAGCAGCGGTGGGATGACAGGAGGTGAGGCGTAGAAAATGCGAAGAAGCAATGTGGAGCAATCTTTTCCACTTATAGTACAAACCGCGGGGGGGGGGGGGGCTCAAACACAACCTAAGATTGCAACTTTATTTGTTGTTTTCCAAGGGCGTGATTTTTTTATCTGTTCTTATTTGAATTTTTTTCCCTTAACAAACTGATAAATTATGTCAGTACTACAAAAAAGGTTTTTGCAGCGGACCTATAAGCTTCTACCATTCCGCTGGCATTTTATAGCCTACAAAAATCGTATATTTGTTCAGGCATAAGATGAGAACCGCTTGCATTAGAACTTCTAATGCAGGCGGTTGCCTAATGATAGCCGCCTGGACTAAGAATTTCATGAAATAAAAAAAAAGCTCCGATAAACTCTCATATCGCGCCGCTCAACGCCAGCACCCGTGTGGAGGCAGGCCCCAGGCGGCGCGGCGCGGAACACGGCGGAGAGGGCGGCACGGCGCGAACCCAGACGGAGGATCGGCAAGAGGTGCGGCACGACCCTTGGCGTGGACCCCGGCAGAGAGGGCGGCGTGGCGCGGGGAAGCGGCGGCACCCCTGGAGGCGCGCATATGAGGCCTCAAGCAGCCCGGCTGATGTCGTCGACGCCTCGTCGAGAACTCGGAGAGAGAGGGAGGGCGATGCGGCATGGGCCCTGGCAGAGGAGAGGGTGGCAGGCGACGCGGCCCCCCGTGTGGCACGGCGTGGACCCCAGCAACTCAACCAAGGCAGAAGAGAGGGCAACAGGAGGCGCGGCGTGGGGTGCTCGTTCTAATGCGGGGCCAGTAGAGTCCGCGCCCTCCGACGGGCACGATCGTTGCGAATTGTGTTTATAGGGGTTCAAGCGGATCGCCAGCGTGGAGCCATGTGAACGGGTCCAAGTCACCGCTTGGACAGAGACATCTACTGCAGGAGAAATGAAAAGTTTTTTTGCATGCGGCTGTTTATGTTATCCGCTTGCATTAGAACCATTTCTACAGGCGGTTTTTTATCTGAGGTTCACTTTTTTTTTAATGCAAGCTGTTTTAAATTGTGAACCACTTGCATTTGCTCTGGAGAGGTGTCGGAACAAATACTTTTTGTAGTAGTGTGTATTGCTGCTCAATTTGAAAAATTTAAGAGTTCCATTCTGATGCAACATAACACTCTGTTTCGTTCTCCCCGTTAAATTAGCACGCGGACCTGACCGAGCATCTCAGAACGCCAACATCCTTGGTCAAAGACCTCACTTCATCAGAGCTCGCCGCAGGGAAGGTCTGGTGCTTGTTGTAGTTGGGTGGCACCCTGCTGCCTGTCTGCTTGAAGAAGGCACCATTCTTGAACGAGTCCCCAATGGAGTGCCAGTCCCAGTCTTTTCCTGCAACCGGCATCCTTCTTGTCACCTTCTTGTTTTCTTCCCCGGAGGCAACGAACAGGTTACCCTGACTCTTGACACTTGGCCCCATGCTACCTCCGATGGCGTAGTCTCTCCATCCATCGTAGAAGTTATTCACCACATGCGCGTAACCGTGCCTTATCCTGCAACCATGCAAGCAAGATGAAACATCATCTTGAATGAACACGCATGAAAGATATGGTTTCAACAGCATGCAGTCAACTTCGTGAGAATGTACAAACCTTGGCATTCGTTGATTGACATTGGGACCAAAGCGATTGAACGCGACGGTGACACGCATCCGGCGGTCCTCGGCGTAGCCATCATCGTGGCCGAGCAGCATGACTTTATCGTGGTTGAGAAACCAGTTGTTAGAGATGGTCACGTCTGTGGAGCCAACTGTCACATCGATGAGTCCATCCTCGCAACGAGACAGTGTGTTGTGATCGATCCACACCTTGGAGCTGGCCACGAGCCGGATGGCGTCGCCGTCCATTCCAGTCTTCGGTTCCACGGCGCCACCAGGGACGACAACTGGCCCTGCAGGCTGCGCCCGGCAGTCATGCATGTGCAGCCCGTGGATGATCACGTTGTTCACCTTGTCGAGGACGATGCCCGCGCCGCCGGCGATGTGCACGTCGGTGCCTCGCCCATCGATGGTGGTGAAGCTCTTGACGAACAGTGGTTGTGCCAGCCTGATGTGCATGCTCCTCTGGAACGAGATCCAGACCTTCCCCGCAAGCACCGTGGCGCCGTACCGCAGCGTGCCAGGCCGTGGCCGCACAGGATCATCGCCGGGGTCTGTGACCGTGTACGCGGTCACTCCAGGGCCGCGGTTCTGCCGCATCTTTCCGGCGAAGCCCACTGAGCATACGGCAAGCCTCTGCCGGTTGGCAGCCCAGTTGCCCTGGCGACGCCAGCACCGGTCGATGATATTTGCACCGTGGATGTTTGCCACCGTGCCATGGAGGATGACAAAAAGACTTGCTAGGACGAGGAGTTGTTTGGAAATCATTCTTGTGGCTTGTAAGCTTGAGAAAATGAGAAAACTAGAATGAAACTATTTATAAAGACGTATCGACCAATTTAGGAGTCAGTTTCTATTGCGTAGCTGGTGAGATACTGCTGAGTTGTTGTGACATTAAGTTTGTTTTTATTAGGAGATCAGCCGTTCCCCTAAACCTGAATTCGTTTAATTAGGAACAACAACCGTTCCCTCAAAAGCAAGAGTAAAATGCAGCAGCCTCTTGTGTTCATGGCAAAATTAATTGGAATAATTAACGGGATTAAACAGGTGTCACTAACTCATAATTCTCTTAACTCTTATGCAGCCACGTCATCTAACAATTTTACACCATTTGATCGTGAGTTCTATGTCCCATCTAACTGTCCATGTGTTAAAATCCTCATTTCATTTCATGGTGGCTGGCCACCACATGGCAAGAAACTGCCGCCTCCAAAAACGTCCAACCAAGAAGAAACTGCCGTCTCACTAATGGCAGTAAGACAAATCTTAAACACCGATGCAGAGAACTGCAGCCTCCAAAAGCCACCAAGAACAGAAAAGAAATTACTGACCCACTAATTGCTAGTGTTGTAAATCTTTAACAACATGGCACTCCAGAAATATTTTATTTGGTATTACTCTCCGCATCAATTGAGTATGGTTTCTCTCCTCCCATTCTGATTCTCCCCCAGCCTAGGAAAAAATTAGAAAAGAAAAAGGTTTTGGAGGCCATCAAAAAAATATAAATTTTCAGCAATTTTGACAACAAATTTGAGTTGATTCTTAAAATAATCGTATGATTTCAGAAGAAATCATCTTTAATCTATAAGATATTATGAATTGGGCCATCTCCAACCACCCCTATCAGGCTGGCTCTTCCAGAAGTGGGCTGAATTCTGCTGTTCTTTTTTTTACTATTTTTTAGTTCTGGTGCAAGGGATGGTAACGGGTTGAATACGTTGCTGGGCCGAATGCTGTTAGCTACTGTTCCGACTGTTTTAATTCTCATGAATTTCTGGAGGGTAGTATTTACAAGGCGCTAACAAAAACAGTTATGGCAGCTAGTACAACATTTGTCTCATACAAAATATAATGCTCCAAGGTAAAATGTATTCGGAATTCTTTTCGAACTAAAATATTTGGAGAATTTACAAATGGCTGCATTAAAACTTTTAATGTCCGAAATAAAAATAAATAAGAGAAATACTAAGATATTTGGAGAATTTACAAAGATGTACTTAAATGACAGTGCTGCTTATCGTAGTTCAAAGATTAGACATATAATCTAAGTATTACAAATTACCATGCTTAGATTATTACAACTTGAAACATATAAAAAAAAACATCAAATCACCATGCTTAGATTACTGAAAAATAAGTATTACAACATGAAATATAATAAATATTTAAATGTAAAACATATTTGAAAGTATAGAAAATTGAAAACTATGCCTTGGAGTATTTTAATTGTACAGTAAAACATGCATTACAAATTAAAAATAAAACATTATTGAACAGAATACAACGCTGATCGTTATGTCATCGAACATTTTCATTTTACATAACACTATATATTATGAAAATTGAATACTAAATTATAAAACAAACAAAAATGCATAGAACATTGATCGTTATGTCATGGAACATATATCGTTTTGTTGCGGAACAATTGTTGTTAAGCCAAAGAATATATATCGATATATCATGAGCCATTTCGACTTACAGATAAATAGGAAATAAAACTTCAAAAAAATAAAATATTGAAAATAATTGTTCAATATACCCAGAACACTATACGATTATGTCCAACACTTTGTTGTTCCGAACAATAACAACTCCTACCTCCGTCCCAAAAATAAATGTTCGTTTGAGTTTAGTCAAAATTGTCTTTGACCAACGATTTTTATAGATTTGATTAACTTTAAAAACCTAGTATTTATACTTTTAAATTCTTCATAAAAAATATTAATCGTATATTAAAACATTAAAGAATAAGGTACTAACAATAAACGAAGAATAAAGATAAAATGATGAAATAATATCATACAATTCATTGAATGAGGGATAAAATGAAGAATTAACCTAACAAATTGACGCCTGAATGAAGAAGCATACCTGATGCATCACCAGCAGAACGAATGCCGTCGTCGCTGGAATAGACCCAGCCAAACCGTCGTCTGCTTCCTAAGCATTGCACCAGCCATCTCCAATCTATGCCATCTACTTTAGCAGCTGAATGGAAACAGTCGAGGAGGTGTGAAAAAATAAAAAGGAAGTCAAAATAATAAAAAAAAGCCCAACCTGAAATAGGCCCAATAAGAAAAAAAATGCAGTGAGGGGCAAGGGTGGTCAGAGGGTGTCCACGTGTTAGCCTACGAGGAAGGGAAGAATGCCGCTCACCGCTAGCATTGAGCGCCCCCTAGTGGGTCTCAGTACTTTCTCTCTAACAGCATTGCCAGCCAAGGAGAGACCTACGTTTAACGTAAGCGAATTCTAAGAATATTCCTATTCTTAAAATTCTTTTAGATTGGTTAATCTTCAGAAATTCAAGGAATGTCACTCAAATTTTAAAATTTCCTTGAAGTTGTTCCAATAGTTTCATCTCGTCGAGCTCTTCACACTACTTAAAAAACGATTTATTCCGACAGCTTCCATTTAAAATGCAAGCGGTTGCTAATTTTTAACCGTCTGTACTGAAAAAAAGTGGATCCCAGCAATAAAAACGCCTGCAGAAACAAATTAGTGCAAGCAGACTTGTTAAAAAACCGCATGCACTACCATTTTTATTGGTATCCTCCAAGTTTTGAGTTGCTCATGTTTAGTTCAATTCGAATTTGCTATTTAATTATTTCTTGCCTGTTTTCATGCCGGTATTCAGTTGGTGATGCTTCAGCTGAGGATCGAGAGACCAATCTGCATGAGGACTTGGATCCTGGCTAGATACCCAGTTCTGAAATGCATGTTAGGATTGCAACCCTAATTGAGTGTCACCTACTTTAAAACTTGCTAACAATATTTCTAAGCCATGCCAGTTTAACGTTCCATGAATATTGAGCCCTAGGATTGGTTTAGTATTATTTTTATCCTTGCTTACCCATCTTAGTCGCAATTATTTATTTACTATCATCTCACATTTATCACCACAAAATGAATTCGTGTAAAATGATTCCAAAATGTGCTTTACATATGTGTCTATTGCAAATAACTATATACATAACTATTTAGATGGGCAGACAGGTGAATTGGGAGTTTGGGAGACTCTTGAGAAGTCTCTATGGTGGGTAAAGTGGGAAAGGCTTGGGTATGGGCCTTTTCCCCTTTGACTTGTGACCTTTGTTAGAGTTGAGGATGAAGATGGCATGCCCCGGCAATTAAGCACCTATTCTTTGAGTTTGTGCCTCAGTGCCTTGCATTCACACCAAGTGACTCTGTAGGGGCAGCTAACTGGATCTTGAAGCTTGTTGAGACTGGTTGTCTACCCATAGATTGGCGTTGTTTTCATGTGGTGTTGAGTTGTGACTTCTGACACGAGGTTTAATACCCTACCTAATCATTGGTAGGCTCTTCACAGCAACGCCGCTGCATAGGCAGATTGGGATCTGTTGACGCCAAAAAGATCCAGGTCAACGCACCACGCGCAAGTCTATGTGCGAAACAACGGGATCACCTGGTCACGATCATAACAACACCTGAAAGATCAAGCTCGGGAGGGACCCTATTGGAGAAAGATCTTTCTAGGTTTGATCCGGGCTCGGCAGGCTAGTCAGATCGGCTTTATTCGTCGGGGCGAAGGAAGAACAAAAATTAGAGTTTAAAAGAGAGATAGGGTAAAAAGGATAAAAGTAAAGACATATTGTTTGACAATTGAAGGGGGGGTTCTCTCAAATCAGCCTTGAGCCTCTTTATATAAAGGTGGGATGGTCTTGTCCCGTGAAACTACGGACCCTATTAATTAGAGAACATATTACATTGGATCTTCTATTAAAACTACCAAAAAATTGACTTCAGGTATCGAACACTCCAGCAATGCACACTGGTGGGCAAAATTCCGGATCCAAAGAGGGCTTGCGGTACACTCTGGCAATGAACTGGACACTTCAGTACCGGATACTCAGGTACATTACCGGACACTCTGCCGACGACTCGGATGTTTTTTGCTAAGGTCATAATTGCCAAACTCTTCGAAAATATCTTCCACGTCCTAAAAAACATGTTGAAAAACAATTCTTACAAAATAACCATTATTGGACAGAACTCAGATATTTCCCGCCATCTTTAGTCTACCAATTCGGTATTTCCAACTTGGAAAATAGGACTCTCGATCTTTCTAGAATTCAAATTTTGGGTGTCAACACATGTCCCTCTTGTTTTTTGACAAAGCTAGCATGCCCAAAAAATATTCTAATGCCCAAACTTGCCTGAGGGCGATGAAACTCATCGTTTTTTTTGTTCTAAGTGCGATAATACTATATCGGCCATAAACTCCATGCTTAACTAGACGCTAAACTTACTTGTTTAGGTCTCCATTCTTTTTTGATATTTGAAAGAGATCATGGAGACTATTTTGTAAAATGGATCACTTATTTGGCTATACCCTTGATGTTTGCTCTCTTGATTGCGCAATCTTTGCAATCTCCTCTTTTGAGTTCGAGTTAAGCCACAGGGACACCACCTCGGCTGAAAACACTTGTGAGAACAATAACTGCTGTCTTTATAACTCATAGGATCTATAGTGGGTTTGGAATTAATCCGATCATTTACAATAATCGGTCCTTTTGGTTGTTCGTTGATGACCACATTTATGCTTCCAATTCTAACCACATTGTTGACCGGATCCAATCGATGAAAATTTGATCGGTTATTATCTAGATGTGGCTTTATATTACCTTTTGGCAACCGATTCTTCAAAATGGGCTTTCGACTCATAAATTTCGATAAAAAGTAGCCAAAGGTGGGTTTGAAGCTTATCTTTCTATTTTTCAACTTTGGCTCATTTATTTTCCACCTTTCTACATTAGGATTCTTTGGTTTGAGCATCCTTTGTTTTCTACTACAATCAAAACTTTAGGTTTGGTAAACTGAAACCTTCGGTTTTGCCTAGGCAACAGGATCAACCAAAATTTGAGTCTTCTTGGCTTGCCCCTGGAGTACACGGGCTTGCATAGTGATTTTCAAAGACTCTTTACCATTGAAAGATTTTTCTAAAATCACTTCCCTTGAAGGATTTGTGTTTTTAACGCTTTCTTCACCAATGATCACATTTTTGCCTTTGGTTGTATCGGCTTGTTCGGGCCAAACCAACACTTTTACATTTTGTATATCAACTGTGTTAATGGGAAAAGGATGTCTATCTATGTTCATCTCTCTAAAAGACAATCGTCCTTTATTTATGGCCAATTGAATTTGCCTTTGGAGTACATTATAATCATTGGTCGCATGAGAGAAAGAATGATGCCACCTACAATAGGCACGCCGCATTAACTCATCGAGCAGCAGGATAACGTGCGATGTATTGATGTAGTCTCTTTTATGCAGTTCATCAAATATTTTATTACACTTAGCTATATCAAATGTAAATTTCACCTCCCCTTACCGATTTTATTAATCGGCTTGAGAGAATCACAAGGATGAGAATTAGCTTTAAATGGCCATGAAAATTCAGCAGCATAAATATCTCTACTATCATCATCCGAATCAAAATTACATTCAAAGTGGATGCACGCTAGGACGATGTGACCCATGTTGTTCTTTAAATTTTGTACTTCGGTTTTCTTGTGCCGAATCTCTTTGTTGAAGTTGTGTAAGAGTAAGAAAATTGTGCCCATCCAACTTCTCTCTAAGGTGTGACCGCAAACCATTAAAAGCCAACTCAGCCAAGTCTAGAAATTGTCAAATTGAAACAACTGTTCTTGATATCTCTAAATCTACGAATAAAATCTGCAACGATTTCATCTTTCCACTGTCTAGCCGATGTTCAATGTGACAATTTTAATTCATTGTCTCCGGAGTAAAAATGATCATGAAACTTGCGTTCCAAAAATTCCCATATACAAATAGAATCCGGAGGAAATGAAGAAAACCAAGAGAAAACAGTTCCGGTTAAAGACAAAGAGAATAACCGAATCTTTAAAGAAACACTAAAACTTGCTTCTCCTATTTGTGTTGTATATTGGCTAACATGTTCCCAAGTGGTTTTATTATCTTCACCATTAAATTTCACAAAATCGGGAACACGCCATCCATTGGGATATGAGAGAGAATCAAAATATGCGGGTATGGTTTTTGGTAGATTCAGTCTCTACCCTGAATGTCCACTCCTAGCGTATCACGGAACTGCCTATTTAAATCTTCTTTGATATATGTAAGTCATTCCTCTAATCTAGTGATTGGTGTTGTACAAGAGGTTGTTTGTGAACTAGCTCCCGTGACATTAAATTGTTCATTAGAAGTCGAGCCATGAGGTATTTTCGTATCGCTTGATGGAATAGTTGGGATACTATATGCAACGGTGCGGTATGGAACCAAATTAGACATTTCATTCAATCGGCTAGTAGCCGGATTGGAGATGCTAGCAATTGGTTTTACACTAGTAGGAGACACTACCAAAGCATTAGTTTGCATATCAGTTCGAAAACCGATTGCCTGCTAAAAGAATTCAACGGCATGTCATACCATGGTGTTTCCATGTTAGATACGGATGAATTAACATGAGGGGCCCCTACATGTGTAGCATGACTAGTAGATGCAATACCAACACTTTTCAAAAATTTTGATATATTTTTTTGTATTGTGTATTGCATATCATCTTTCAAGACCTTTTCATATCGGCAAATAAGGATGAAAGATCTTCAAAACTAACTGTGAGTTGAGAAGATGAACTTACAGTAGTAACGCCCACAATCTTCTCATTGGGGACGGGAGGAAGAATGGTCTACATAATTTAAGAGATCTCACCTTGACGATCTGCCTTGAAGCATGATAAGAACTCTTGGAGCTCCTGATCTTCCTGCGCCTTGCGTTGTTCCTCTATAACCCTTCGACATTCTATCAACACCTTTCGGGCCTCTTCGAGAACCTCCTCCAATGATGGCATCACGATGTTCCTTGGTGAGATCTCGGAAGATATAATGTGAAAAAGATGATTTGGTTAGTGCAATTGTATTGTAACTTATCTTCCCTAGCGGAATTGCTAAAAAGTGTGTTGATACCGAAAAGCTCCGAGTCAACGCACCAAAGGCACGTCCGTGTGCGAAATGACGGGATCGCCTGGTCACAATCACAACACCTAAAAGATCAAGCTTGAGAGGTGTAACGACCGGGGTTTTCCTTACCTTTCGATAAGTCCCGATCTTTCGTGACTTTGCCAATCCCAGAAGTTTGACAATCACGATATCACAAGCGATCAATCAAGAAACCAAAACAAAAATATTAAACAAGAAACAAGAATAAAAAATAGCATGTCAAAGTGAAATTATTAGAATAAAATTCTCCAAAGGGGTCCATTGGCACGCAGGTCAGAAATATCTCAGAGCAAATATATCACTATCGTGAATCCAACAAAAACAACAGCGAAAGCATCAACATGGAAGCGGTAGCGAACCTCCTCCACACAGGCTAGCTCAAGCGCAGGAGCGAACGTCACAGACCGTCAGAGACGTTGTCGAAGTCGAAGCTGAGAGTATCCTCTGAAAACAACAAATTAGAAAGCCGTGAGTACGAATACTCAACAAACCGCGTACTACCTAACAACAATGTATGCATGCAAATAGTTTCAAGGATAAAGGCATGGCTCAAGTGCTAAATACAAGTTTAAAACATTTTATTTTATTTAAAGGATGCAAGAAAGCTTTATTTTCAAACTTGTCAAATTTTATTATCTTGCCCCGCAGAGATCTCCGTTATCTTGGACAGAGGTTCATTTTAATGTCGATGTAAACTCCACACTCGGCCACAGCTCAAAGAGCGGAGTCAAAAACATTTTGAAAAAGGGAAGGAGGAAGAAAAACAAAACTACTCAACGAGGAGCACAACTCAGGGGGGTGTCCTTCCAAAAGGGCGTGGCAATGCGCATCGACTAAAACTCTACAGAGATTATGCAACTGGACCCACGAGAAGCGTCATCGAAAACTACTGTCGTAGTCTCGACAAACACACAAGATCCATCCGGAAGCTTCAATTGGCGTCATCTGTCCTCCAGGATAGGGATCCCAAAAGCCTACGCAATCAGGTCCTGGAGTTGTGAAGAGCCTACCACTGATCAGGTGGGGTATCTCGATCTCATGTGGGGAGTCAGAGCTCTATACCACACTAACACAACACCGCCAACCCACGGGTAAACAACCAGTCTCGACAAGCTTTAAGATCAAGCCAATTGCCCATATAGAGTAACGTGGTGTACATGGTTATCAACTGAGCGTACAAGGCTCGAAGGACTCGATCCTTAATTGTCGGGGCAGGCACCAACTCCAACCTCAACGCAACAGGTACGCCCACAAGGACCTTTCCAACCTCGATCCTTAGTCTCATGGAAAGATCCTAACCCGGATCTTTGCGTTGTACCCGCAACAGGTACGCTCACAAGGACTTTTCAAAAGTTCCCCAGCTCCTCATACTCCAACCTGCCTCTGCTAAATAGTTATATATAGTTATTTACAATACTCACACATTTGAAGCACAGTTCAAAAGCATTTAACACAAATTCTATTTTATGGTGATAGGTGTGAGATAAAAATTAAATGCGACTAAGCATGGCTAAGCATAAAAGTAAAATAAATGTTCTAAAGCAATCATAGGGTTGATATTTGTGGAACAGTAAATAGGCATGGCTTAGGAATATTGCTAACATATTTTAAAATAGTTGGCATGCAAATTAAGGTTACAAACAAAATATAGAGTTTAAAATGCTGGGAACAAAGTGATCAAGGAACACGGCTTGCTTGGCAAATCGAGATCAAAGTCAGGATCCGCGTCGACGAACTGATTGGGCTCGCAGAACTCCTCCTCAGGAATAGCAGCTAATCATAACACGAACAAGAGGGATTAGACACTAATTACGTGACAAATAAAACCGAAAATTGAATCTAATTCGAAATTACGAGACCAAACGTGCGCAAAACATTTTTCGGAACAACCCTACACGACAAACGCGATAAGACAATTTATCGGAACAATTTCGGGATTAATCGGAGATCAAACAGGGTTTTCCGAAAATTGTAGACAATCGAGACCACAAAGATTTAGTTTAATTGCAGAATAATTAATCACATATTTAAATTAGCAATTAATATAACAATTAATCGAAAACAAAAAGGAATTTAAGAGAGGGGAAAAATGTTCTCACCGAGATCTGAAAATAGGAGATCAGAAACTCGAAAACCGGAGTCGACGCAATGGAAATCGGAGATCGGGAACTGGCGCGGAAATCGGAGAAAGGGGTCGGCGCAACGGTGCACTGGATGGACGAGTCAGGTCGGCGACGCGGTCTTCGGACCGGAGGACGATGCGCTGGGGCGGCTCGAAAATTGGTGTGGACTGCGACTGCAGCGCGGGGGCGACTCAGCTGACGACGTTGGCTTCCACGCGGCGGATGACGACGACGCAAGAGTCAATGGGAATCGAGGCGACGCGACGCGGCTTGGAGGCAGGACGTCGACGCGCTTCGGAGTGACGCGGCTGACGGCGCTGGCTGACGTAGGACAGCTGCTCGCTTCGAACTGGCGAAGAAACGCCATGCGCTGATGCACGGCTTGGACCGAAGGTCGACGCAGGACTTCGACGCAGCGGCACTGGATCCAGCGGAGATCGGGCGACTTGGCGCGGAGACCGAAGTGAGCGGCGGGACAGCGACGCAGGCTCGGCAGGAGAGCAGCACGCGGCTGGGGCAGCGCGGAACTCGGAGCTGGTGCAGAGCTCGACGGAAAAACGGCGGCTCACGCGGAGAGGCGGTTGCGAGGAATTTTTGGGGCTTGCGGTGGAAGAAAGGAAAAGGGGAAAAATAAGATGAGAATCAGGGATAGGGTTAGAGGGGTATTTATAGGTGGGTGAAAAATAGGGGTTAGGAATTAATCTGGGAATTAATTAAAAAAATGTGAAACAATTAAGAAGGCTGAAGACATTAATTAGGAAAAATATTTAGAGACCCGAAAATTAATTAGAGAAATTCCGGAAAATAATTTTAGCTCAAACATAAAAAAAATTATACGAACTAAATTATTTCGGCATCGGATCAATTTAGATAAACGGATTTCAAATTTGAGCGGAACGAGGTTCGGAACGAATGATTTTTGAACGGAACGAAATATTGGAACAGATAATTTAATTGGAACAAAATTTGGGGAACACGCCACTTTATTTAATTCAAAAATTCGGGATGTTATAGGAGGAACCACATCGGAGCAAGATCTTCTTGTGGTTGATTCGGGCTCAACAGGTCAACCGGATCGCCTTCATCATCACCCAGACGAAGGAAGAACAAAAATTAGGGTTTGGAAGAAAGATAGGTTAAAAAGGATAAATGTAAAGACATATTGTTTGACGATTGGAGATGTTCTCTCAGTTGGCCTTGGGCCTTTTTATATAGAGATGGGATAATCTTGTCTCGTGGAACCAAAGATCCTATTAATTAGGGCATATATTAGATTGGATCTCCTATTAAAACTACTAAAAATTGACTTCAGGTAACGGATACTCTGGTGGGCAAAATTCCGTATCTAGAGAGGGCTTGTCGGACACTCCGATAATGTTCTGGACACTTCGATGACGACTCGGACGTTTTTTGCTAAGGTCATAATTTCTTCGTCCGGTCTCTGAATTAGGCGATTCATATATCCATTTTAATCGTCTCAGCGAGGGCTACGTCATGAAGCCTTCAAATCATAAATTGGCCTCGTCATTAGGACTTTCCAAAAACTTTTTTCATTCTTTAGTAGAATTTAGCTAAACTCTTCGAAAATATCTTTCGCATCTTGAAAAACATGTTGAAAACAATTCTTGCTAAGTAACCATTATTGGATGGAACTCGAATATTATTGGCCATCTTTAGTCTACCAAATCGGTATTTTCGACTTGAAAACCCTAACTCTCGATCTTTCTAGAATGCAAATTTTGGGTGTCAACAGGATCCTTATCCTAGAGTACGAGGATACCAATCAGAGCTTGTGGATGGATCTTATGTGTCCGTCAATACTGTGATGGTAGTTCTTGATGGCACATCACGTGGGTCTAGATCTATACACTTGGCAGAGTTACAGTCAATGCGCATTGTTATATCCCATGATGAGACACTGCCTGAGTAGCATATGGAGCAGCTTTGTGTTTTCTTCCTCTACCCTCTGTTTTACATGTTTTGAACTTCAGGCTTTGAGATGTGGCCAGGTGTAGAGTTTCACCAGCATTTAAAATAAACTCATATTAAGAATGATGGAGATTTCTAAGGGCAAAATAATAAAACTTGAAAGTGTAAAATGAAATGACTTGCATTTAAAATAAATATTCAAACTTGCATTTAGCTTTTGAGCTAGCTTTCATCTTGAAACTACCAATGCATGTATGCAATGTTCCAAAACTCGCGACTTCTCACACCAATGTTTTTCATAGGACAACCAGGAGTTCGACTATGACTACTACTTGAACGAGGACTGAGGTTTGCTCCTACACTAACTGCTTGTAGAGGAGGATCACAGTCATGTTTGCTTCCACTTGCTGTTTCAATTTCATGGTTTCTCAATAGTTATGTTTCTACTTTGCGATGATTTGACGTCGATTGACTGCCTTCTGACAGTGCAGCAGCTCCTTCTTGAGGAACGTTGAGCGACTGCACTCTACTCCAGCAGCTGCTTAACTCCAACGCTGTGGTGCAGCAGCCACCAGTGCCAAGGCACGACAGCAGCACATCAGCTCCAGGGCCATTCGAGGCTGTACCTCCACCACGCTTGCCGATCGGTCCGACCACAGCACCTGTGCGCGTTCAGCCGGCGCGCCCTACCGTGCCTTCTGCAGTTCCATGACCAACACCCGGGCCTCACACTATGGTGACGCGATCGCAGCAGGGTGTCGCGAAGCTGATCAACAAGCTCGACTTGTCAACCGTCCACAACTCTGCGTCGCCATTGCCGAACAACTACCGCAGCGCGCTCGCCAATCGAAATTGGCGCGCTTCCATGGCCGAGGAACACTGATAAGAATATCTTTTCATTGAATACACACAACGTTTTATCACCTATTATAGATGATCTAATCACAAGAGCTTGTGCACGATAACTAAATTTAGAGGTGAGCTCGTTCTAAAATACGTCTTTTTTTATTTTAAAAATAGATTGGTATCTAATAATTTTATCATGATTAGAAATATTATAGAGGGTCAAGAGAAATATGAAAAAAGACTTGGATATGCACCAGATCAGCAAGGCACGTTGAGCCTCGGAGGAGATTCAATCCAACTCGGAGTCGAGTTATCCCCGAGTTTTAAGAGCCATTTGCACTAAAACGGATGCCCAGATCGTATACGAGATCCGTTTTAGATGTTATATGTAACATTTTGTGTTTGGGATAAACGAGAAACATTGTTCAAATTCGAAATTTCCGGAACCGAGCTCTAAAGCAATTAAAGCAATTCAAACAAATTCCCAAAGTCAATTAGAATTTAAATTTCAAAATGCGAGTTCAAAAAATTTTCAAAGAAATATTGTGAAATAAAAATTCCATTATGAAATATATTGCAAAGAATTGAATTTTAGAAATTTTGTAAAATTTTATTCAAAAGGCAAAAGGCCCAAATGAATTTTTCTCCTTTAAATGATTTCCTATTTCCAAAATTTTATAGAATACAATGTATTTTGATTTTGAACTTGGAACAAAAATAAAAGTTGTTCCTCTCAAAAAGTTCTAGCTCTCTGCAAATTTGCAAAATTTTTGGAGCTCAGAAAGTTTGAATTTGGAAGCAAAATAGTGAGCAGCGCAGAACATCAGTGAAAATTCAGAAAATCAGAAAATCCAGCGGGGCCCGCCTGTCAGTAGCACTATGCGCCCTCATCCAACCTCCAGCAGCCCG
The DNA here is from genome assembly GCA_001602315.1 of Zoysia pacifica. NCBI lineage: Eukaryota > Viridiplantae > Streptophyta > Magnoliopsida > Poales > Poaceae > Zoysia > Zoysia pacifica. Next base: position 211,165 of record BCLH01000075.1, read on the forward strand.
CGCACAGCGCCAGCTGCCGAGCGCGCCGCATGCTGCCCCCGCATGAGAGCCACAACGCCAGTGACATGCTCCTAGCCCTGCACGAGCAGTCCACGCGCCCTCCTCTACCCTGTCCGTCACCCCCCCCCCCCCCCCCCCCCCCCCCCCCCCCCCCCCCCCCCCCCCCCCCCCCCCCCCCCCCCCCCCCCCCCCCCCCCCTCTCTCTCCTCACTCACTCTCTCACGCACTCAAGCTCGTCTGTGACCGTGCCGCCATTGACCACCCTCCGACAAGCCGTCTCCAGCCCCAAAACCATGACGGGTAGCTGCACCAGCACCCTCTTTCACTCTCCCCTGCGCAGCTCACCTCCTCTCCGGCCAAGCACGTTGGAATTTCCAACTTTTCCCCAGTCTTCCCGAACTCGGCGCCGCCGCGATTCCCAGCTAAATCTGGCTCTCCCCGGGTAGTGTTCCTCAATTTCTCTTCATTGGGGGTAGTACTCGACCTTGCGCCCCTTCGAAGCTTGCTAATCGACGGGTTTTGTGAGTGGATGCACAGGGATTTCGAAGATAAACCACCACCGTCGCCTGTGTTCGTCACCCTCACTGTCGAGCTCCAGCTTCTGGGCCCCTCGTCGCCATCTTCTTCCTTGCCGGCCTTCTTCAACCTCCGGTGAAGCTCAAGGTGAAAGCGTCATCAAGTTTCATCATTTGTAGCAACCGGAACACCTCGCTGGAGCCGCGTGCTGCGCTGTCCCTCGCCACCGGAGTGCTCCAGTGAGGCCTCCACCGCGTCGACCTCCTATGTGAACTCCCCATCTGATGTAGAGAATTTTGATACTTTCCTTTTTCTTGCTTGGCCATCGGAACGGCGCTCCGGCAGGACGCCACCGCGCGCCATGGCTGGCGAGCTCGAGCTCGATCCGGGATTCCGTGTGGCTATGCCGGGATCTCGTGCAGCCAACCCCGCAGCCTTCCATTCGGCCTCCTTCTTTGGGCCGAGACCCCAAATGGGCTTCTCTGAGGTCCAAAGTGGCCAGCCCATTTTATTATTTTGCGAAATGATCAGAAAATGCTTTAATTTTGTAAAATCCGTAGAAACTTCCTTATAGCTCGAAAAATTATGAAATAAATTTTGTTAGGATCCTCTCAACTAGTACTATTTTCTGAAGCTAACAATTTTTCTTTTTGTGCATAAAAATAATTTGAATAATTCATATCACATAAAAGCTTATTAATTCATTATATCCATTCCTTGTCATAATAAAATTTTGTAAAATTCACTTTTCTGTTTCTTTAACTAAACTTTATGCTCTATAAAATTTTCATATTTATTTTCATCAAAAATAATTTTATGAATAATTTATTGTGTTTAATTCATTATAAATCTATTAGATTTCAATAAATTCTGAAAATTTGTTAAAAAATAGTTATAATCTCCCTGTTATTATTGACAAACTCAAATTATACTTTACTTTTCCAAAAACTATTTTAAATGGATTTTGTAACTAAAGTTTCTGGTCACTTTTTGAAAATAAAAGACCATCATCCCTCGTGGTTTAAATTCAAATCTTTGACTTTGATAAATAAACATAATTCAATTCCTTGCATATTATTTCATGTCTAGAACTCGAAGTTGCCGAGGAGGATTTTGGTGACGTTCCATTAGTCGAAGAAACTAACATTGCTCAGAGCCCAGACAAGCCTCGACGCATTAACCTCGTTTTTAATAATTTTCGTTATCACTGTGTATGGTTAGTATTGTACTGTGTATTAAGTTGTAGGAGTTGATTGAAACTGTAGATTGCATAATAGGTACCTTATTACCTATTTGTTAAGTGTTTTTGGTAAAGTCAACTCCACGTAGTGCTATGCTTTAAGTTGTAGGTAACGGTAGAACTCGAGTGAATGGGAACTTCACTCGCGAGATATAGGTTATCACCTTTGGCTCAGAAGTATTACTTGAAACAATGAAGCTAGGTATTATCATGGGAAATGATGAAATAGGAGACCGGACGGGGGTAATGTATAGGATGGATTGGGAAGGCCGAGCCTTCACGGTGGTAGCCCCGTCTGTGTCGATTAAGGACCGTACCGTTGTCTGCTCTATTGAGCAAGTTTGAATAGTACTCATTACATATCGGATATATAGGCCCTGGGAAATCGATGTAGCTTAAACTGCAGCCTTGTGCGGACATACTCCACCCTCCTGGCGAATTGAAATAGCATTTACAAAAGCGGTTGTACCTCACAAGTCGCGGTTGTGTAGGGCCCTTTTGCCTGGGACGGTGGTCACGGAACGACATGGCAGTAGTCTTGTGAAAAGTTGCTGCGTACGACTTTCAAGAAATGCGTACGTGTCGTGTAATCAGATTTCTCCAGCTCGATGTAAATCGATTCGAATCGTTGCCCCTCATAGTAACCAGTACCACTTGTTTCAGTGTGCCACATCGTAGTTAAGAAGTGAAATAATAGTGAAATGAGAAAACATTATGATTTGCTGGTTATGATTATTATAAATTATATGGCAACTATGATTGTGATAGTTAATAGTGCAAATTAAATTTATATTTCCTTACACTTAATCTACTGCTAAAACTTGAAAGAAAGGATCTACTTTTAGCACTGGTTTTTGCAACCAACTATTTCATGTGAGTCAGGCTTATCATATCCTTAGAGTCGACTGTAGTTGGCCATATTGACGGGTAAGACTTGCTGAGCATTTGGATGTTCAGGGCGTAGATCTCTGTTGTTTTTGTTTGCAGGTTCTCTCTCCCTTCTCCGTACCAACTAACAAGAGCGACCCTCGAGGTAGCTATGTCCTTTGAGAGCCTTGCTCGCCGCGCTGAGCTGTTGCCTGTTGCTAGAAGGTACATTGTATAGGCTTCATATCACCTTAAGCTTAGAATCTAAGAATCCCTAGTAGTTTTAAATAAAGATTGTTAGTTTTCACGCTTTCAAAACTCTGGTTTGTAACTTAAACAACCGTTTGTATTATATTTTATCGTGCTTGAGTTATACTGTTGGTCCTCGCTTCACTGAGTGACACTCGATAAGATCCTGTGGTCGATGGATTGTCTTTACGGAGCGGTCTGTCACAACTGGTATCAGAGCAATATTAGAAACAGTATGACTTTAAAGCTATTTTCGAAAAGCTAACTATGTTGAAAACCCCTAGTTATGCCGAACTAAGGACTATATTAGTTTTTGACTGATCAGACGGCTGTTATTGAGTGTGCTAACTGCTGACCCTTAGATCGTGTAGAAATTGAGTTGAGAGAACGTGTTTTTCACTGAGGTCACGTACGATCAACTATATTGGTCAAGTTTTTATTTTGGTGAGGACAGTAGCACGTTGCATATTGAGCATTTGCATTTAAAAGTCATAAATAACAAAATCATCTAAAAAGAAATCTCCTGTCTTGTGTTAAAAGTTTTAAAAAGTTTGAAAAGTTTTGACCCAGCCAACTTTGGGGTGAAAAGCTGCTTTGAATTTTAACTGTCATTGCAGTTAGGACAGATTGTCTGGAAATTTGTGGAACCCTTTTGCTCCGAAAGACCAGGTGGTTGGCCCGAAGATTAGAATTCTAGTAGACTAGTTCTTATGCTCGAAGAAGATGAAGAAGGTCTAAGTGATCTACGGATAGGAATGCCTGTATATCGACCCAACCCTGATGCAAGTTATCGCGGCTATGCTTTAGTCGTAGAAAGAGCAGACGCAAGAATGCCTTCATTACCGAACAAGTTTGCCTGAAGAATTCTTGGTCATGTTGAAGTTGCAAGAAGAGAAGATTTAGGATGCTAGTACTCTAATGCTCCCCAAGCCTACAAGACTACAAGGTTACTAGGAACAACCTAGTGTAGTTTTTCCTAAGCCTTTCCTTTCCATAAATCATTGTCACCCATCCAATTCTAGGAATCTTATTTTTGATATTCTTGCCTGCTGATTTGTTGATTCGAAATTTTGCATCTCAATCTTCATCATGAGTATGTCAAAGTAACCTTTGGTGCATCTGTTCAATAAATCTACGACCCTCTTGCGACTTCAAGCCCTTTGAGAATTTCAAAGCTCCCTCATTTCTTGACCAATCTTCAAGATTAAGGACTCCATAGGAAGGTTATGACATTCCCTACAAGTTTAGTAGTCTAAGTTCTCTAAGATCCACACCCCAAACCTTGTTAAATACTTTAACCCCGTCAAACCTCAATTTGTCCAGAACCGAATTTTAGCATTCAGAGAGTATATTCTCTGTTCCGGTTATCGTATGAGGACAAGTAAATATCTGCTGGAAAGCCATGGAGTCTTCTACAACTTGGTTATTCAACTCCAGTCTTGGTTCTGCTTTCAGTGGTGCCTAAATCAAATTTTTGTGACTGCTACCAGTGTGGGGCAGAAGTGACACTACTCTGTATTACTCCCCACGTGCTCTAATTCCCTTCATACTTTCAGCAGCATTGTTTGTTGGTCAGCCATCCATTGTGGCTGCTCAACAATCTGTCATTAAGTCTGTATCATCAAACTCCTTGTCCTTCCCGAATTATGCACCCTTGTTTATACACTCTATCCGAACCTGTCTCTGTTAATCTTGCGCAAGTATATGGTATATCACTATTTTGGGATACATCATTAACAACCCTTGTGCTTGAATGAAATCTGTAAGTTTCTCTTTGAAAATCCTTACCTTGACGGAGAGCTAATAACTCTAATCCCGAGGTTTCTTTCGATCAATACTTACATGTCTTGGCATCTTTCTAGCCATCACTTTCTCATATTGGATTACTTCCCTTTGATTACTTTCCCAACTAATTTCAAAGTAGTGTACGTAACTACTCAAAGTTCCTTGTACCCTTTTTGTTGTCACAAACTCTTTCATCGACTCAAAGTTTTGAGCGTGTGCCACCATTTTGAGGATACACGCTATCATCCATAGCCCTTCTCCTATGATCTTGTTTATGCGAGAATTTTCTCTCCTATTGATATCCTTGTGTAATTCTTGTATCCTTTAACCATATCAAGAGTACGACTCCATGAAACATTGTTGTCTAGATGATACTGGTTTAGCCTCTTAGTATCCTTAAGCTTGGTCAAGAAAATAATCATCGAGGATACCTTGATTGATCCACATCGAGTCCTTGCAGTTGCGAATCCTTGGAACCCTTCTTCGTAAACATTATCCCTACTAATCCACTGGTGGTACGATCGTGACACTAACCAGACCTTTCATATCGATCCGAATCCATTGGAATTTGCTAGTGAATGTGCTCTTGAAATTGTAATTTTGCTTTTGAGTTGTGCCGGTTCGCTCAGGCGCTTCTCAAAATCAGATTATAGTAACAAGAGAACCTCCTCCTTGACTTTGACAGGGCTACCAAGTGTAATATTTTCCTGAACGGATGGTGTATTATCTGAAGTATGCAACCAAAATGGAGAATACTGTACTTGGAGTTCCTCATCTGAATATCTAATCTCGTTCTTGCTTTTAAACTGATCTCATTATTTGAGTTGAGAAGGATACGTGCACTCCTTGTAGTCTCATTTAAATTCTTTGAGCATGATACTGTTCATTTGTATCCAACTCGAATCTAGAGAATCATCGTGGCTCTGTATAAATCTTCTTTGTATCCTTGTTATCGAACTCATGTGCTACTTGATATTGCTGACGTGTAACCCTTGTCCAACTCCTTGCTCCCTCTCCACTCGATTTATTTTCAGAAATTCAATTCCTTATTTGATCAATCCAAATCGTTGGCAATCCTTTCTATCTTTAAATCTCGCGTCGGAAAGGAGTACAGCACTTCGGATTTTTGAAATAATTAGCCCTCCAAACTATAGGTGTTTCCAGTCTTCACAAGGTTCATTATGTGTTGACTGAGGACTGCGAACAACCTATCCATTGTATTTGGTCTTTTCCCCACGTCACCGTTCAAGGAATGCCTGAAAGCCCTTACCGATATCAATTTGGATGATATCAATCAATGTCAACCAAGCATAACCTGTGTGGAGAAGCTGATACAAGAGGTTGATCAGGAAGACCGAATGACAGGAAACAAGGCGTAGAGATTTTACAAGTCTAATAGAGACCCCACACCGAGGACAAACCACATGGGAGACTAAAGAATATCTACAGCCAAATTTTCCCAGAGTTCCTTCAACCACAATGACATTTTAATTTTTCCCCTCTACTATTTTAAATCTCGGGACGAGATTTCTTTAAGGGGGGAGGGTTGCGACACCCCGTGTTTTGGCAACAACAGAAGAATTCAGTTGCACGGGTGGGATTCGAAATTTTGGAACTGAGCTCAAAAGATTTAAAACAATTCAAGTGAACCTTTAAATTTCAAATTTCAAATTTAAATTTCAAAAAATGTGATTTTAAAATTTTGAAAGAAAGGTTGTGAAATAAAAGTTTTCCCTCTGAAAGGTTTTGCAAAGATTTGAATTTGAGAAGTTTTTGTAAAATTTTATTTGCAAAGTTTAAACGGCCTAAATAACTGTTCATTTCAAATAGTTAATTGTTTTCCCCGAATTCTTAAAATAAAATATATTTCGAATTTGAATTTGTTTCAAAAAAAAAGTTGTTTCTTATAAAGGTTTTTTAAAGACTTGAATTTAAGTGATTTTCACAAAATTTTAATAGAAAGTTAAAATGGCCCAAATAAACTATTCCTTTTAAAATGATTGCCTGTTTTTAAAATTTTTATAAAATAAAATCCATTTCTATTTTGAATTTGGACCCAAAATAAAAGTTGTTACTTATTAAAAGATTTACCATTCTACAAAGTTTCAAATTTCATTGAGCTCGGAAACTATTGTTTTCGGAGAAATTGCAGTGCAGTGCAGAAAATCACCAAAAATCAGAAATGGAAAAAAAAGTGGAGCCCATTCGTCAGTGGCACTGTGCCCTCTTCTCCAACCTCTGGCTGCCAGCGTGCGCGCCTGCTGCCGCCGTGCCCGAGGAGCGCCTCTGCATGTCCTCCATGCGCCCGGACGTGCGCCCTCCAAAACCCCTCCCGACCGAGCTCCTTCCTTCTCTCTCTCATTCTCTCTCACGAGCGCAACTCCCATCTCCGTGCGCCACCACGGAGCCCTGTCCGAGCTCACCCCGGCCCTCGTTCCGCAGCAAAGAGCTGCACTAGAGCCTCCCTCGAGCTCCCCGCAAACCTAGCCGGCCACCTCTCCCTCAGAGCGCGATGGATTTCGTTTTCCCCAAATTTTCGAGCTCCAAGTCCCCCGGCCACATCCGACCAAGTCCGGCGCAGCTCAGGTCAGCATCTTCCTATTCCTCTTAGCTCGACCATCCTTAGCCTCTGGCGCATCTCCTAGACTCAAGAATCAAACAAAACATGATCGGTCCACAAGGATTTGGAGCTTGTTCATCGCCGGCCGCCTGTACCCGACCCACCTCATCGACGACGCCCCTCCTCCGGCCGGTTTCCACGCCGTCAACACCTGTGCCAGGCATCTCCAAGTTCCCAAGAAGCTGTAGGACAAGATTGGAGTGAATCTTGTCAACCGTAGCGTTGCCACGACCTCGCCGGAGCCCTTCCCATGCCGTCCACCGCCGGCCGTCAACCCCTCCATGGTGTTCCCCACATTGTAGTGATCATTGTGGTGCTAGGAGAGTTAGTCCAGGCCGCCAGCAGCACCTTGCCAGCGAGGACGCTGCCACCTGGCGGCTGCCGTGCCGCCATGGCCGACTGGAGCCGAGCCCTCGCTCCTGCTGGATCTACTATGGCCGGTCCTTGTGGTGACAGATCCCATGTGACCGAGGCTTGCAGCCCATCGTGTAGCTGCCCAGGTGGGCCGGAATCCTCGAGGCCCATTTTGTGGTTGGCCCATTTCGGCTGGATTTTTTTTATTTTATTTCAAAATATTATTTAATTGTCAGAAATCAGTTTAATCTTATAAAATCCATAGAAAATTCATTATAGCTCAACAAATTACAAAATAAATTTTGCTAGGATCCTCTCAACTAGAACTTTATTTTGAAGCTACAAATTTTTATTTTATGCATAAAATAAATTTACATAATTCAGATCACACAATAATTCATTAATGCATTTTAATTATTCCTTGGCATGATAAAATTTTGAAAATTTTACTTTTCTGTTTCTAAATATTAAATTCATGTTTTAGAAAAGTCTCATATTTATTTTCTTCAAAAATATTTTTTGTAAATGTTTTATCTTATTTAAACAATATTTAATTCATTATAAATTCATTTGATTTCAATGTCTTGAAAATTTCTCAAAAATTTATTTATAACCTTTCTGATTTTATGAATAACTTAAATTATATTTTATGTCTTGAAAAATCATTTTTAAAGAAGTTTTATAACTAAATTTTCTATACTTGTTTAAAAATAAAAGGCTATCATCAATCATAATTCCTTTTTCTTGCATATCATTCTATGTTAGGATCCGAGCTAACTGAGGAGGAGTTCATTGACGTTCCGTCAGTCGAAGAAACTAACTGTGAGCAAAGCCTAGGCAAGCCCCGGTGCATTAACCTTGTTTTAATATTTTTCTTTTATCACTATGTATGGCTAGTATTGTAATGTGCATTAAGTTTATAGGAGTTGATTGAGACCGTAGACTGCAAAATAGCACATTCTACCTATGTTAGTGTCTTTGTACGGGTATCTCGATATAGAGCTAGGCTATGAGTTTTAGTTATCGGTAGAAGTCGAGTGAATAAGAACTTCACTCGTGAGATATAGGTTTTACCTCTAGTTCAAAAGTATCGCATGATTTGTTGAGGTTGGATTATAAGAGCCTGAAAGATTGAGGTTGGTTATGAATTCGCAAGAAATAATAAGTTGAGACCGGGCAGAGAAGTATAGGTTGGCAACAGAAAGAGAGTCCTGGGTGCAGTGGCTCTGCTTGTGTCAGTTAAAGACCGTACCGTTGTCGAGCCCTATTGAGCAAGTTTGAACAATACTGATTACATACTGGATATATGGGCTCCAGAAAACTGATGTAGCCCAATGTGCATAGTGACTGGACGTAACTGAACCTCTCTTCTAGATATGATTAGAAAGGAGAGCTTTGGGGCTAACCATAGATAGACCGGTGTGGTTATCGCATGGAGGACCACTGCTCAGAAGAGGTGAGCACCGGACCGATACTATGTATCATTAGCGTGAAAGGTTGCAATGTGCATCTTCTTAGAAGCGCGTACATGTCGTGTAATCAGGTTTCTCCAACTAGATGTAAATCGATTCGAATCGTTGCCTCTCACGTTAACGAGTACCACTTGTTTCAGTGTGCCACATCGTACTTAAGAAGTGAAATAATATTGAAATGAGAAAATATTATGATTTACTGGTTATGATCATTATAAATTATTTCGCAACCATGATTGTGGTAGTTGATACTGTAAATTAAATTTATATTTCCTTACACTTAATCTTCTGCTAAAACTTGAAAGTAAGATCCACTTTTAGCGTTGGTTTTTGCAAACAACTATTCCATGTGAGTCAGCCTTATCATACCTATTGGGGTCGGCTGCAGTTGATCATGTTGACGGGTAAAACTTGCTGAGCATTCAAATGCTCAGGGCGTGGCTCTTTGTGGTATTGTTTTGCAGGTGGTCTTTCTTTCCCTCCTCTGGACCAACCGGCAGGAGCGACCCCTGAGGGTGGCTATGTCCATTGGGAGCTTTGCTCGCCGCGCTTAGCTTTTGTGTGTCACTAGAAAGTACATCTTATGGGCTCCATGATACCTTATGCCTAGAATCTAGGAGTCCCTAGTAGTTTTAAATAAAGTTCGTTTGCTTCCGCGCTTTTTAAAAGACTTTAGTTTGTAACTTAAACAACCGTTTGTAATATGTTTTATCGTGCTTGAGTTGCACTATTGGTTCTCGTTTCGTCAAGTGACACTCGATAAGATCCTGTGGTCGATGGATCATCTCCTCGTGGGGCGGTCTATCACAGTATAGATATGAATAGAAAGCTAAGAAGATAACATTTTCAACGATATTGGTCTCATCTCTAAATTCGACCGAAATTAAAACAAGATGATTTCTAAAAACTGTCCTGGTGGTGCGACAATATCTTCTAGCCTTTTGGGTCATGTATCTTTCTTAGACCCATTATTACTAGGGTTTGCCTCTAAGAATGCCCTAAACTCTATATAATTAGTAGCCGCCGTCATTAGAATTAGGTTTTGATTAGTTTTTAATTTGTTATCAAACAGTTTCACCGCTAGCCGGTTTGTTGGATTCCAACTTTATGATTTAATTCTGATTTCGCAATTGAGTTGCGTTCTTCCTTTTTTTTTGTGTTCTTCGATTCGCAGGCTGAGACTAGCATTCTTGGCAAAGTCAATCGTGTTTGCATGGTTGATAACAGAGAAGAAGTGGTGCTCCGATTGTGGGGTTCAAATCGTCTTGATTTAAGACCGGGTCTATTGTATGTCGCATCTCTACCAAATCGAGAGTTACCATAACGTGACGGAAGATCGAGAACCACATCCAAATCACAGGATGCTGGTTGATAATTACACCTAGACACTAGTGCCGCGCCCTTCCGACACCAATGCGGTGACGAGCAAGTGGATCTTCAAACGTAAATTCCACTCGGATGGCACTCTTGCCCACCACAAGGCCCGTTGGGTGGTTCGAGGCTTCTCCCAGTAGTACGGCATTGACTACGCCGAGACCTTCAGCATGATGGTCAAGCCATCCACCATTTGCATGGTCCTCAGCATCACCGCATCCCACTCCTGGTCGATACATCAATTTGACGTCAAGAATGCATTTCTTCATGGTAAACCCTACAAGACTGTTTATTGCCAGTAGCCTGTAGGGTTCGTTGACCCATCACGCCCAGACCACATCTGTCTTCTTCGTAAGTCCCTTTACAGGCTGAAACAGGCACCACAGGCATGGTACCAAAGATTTGCGACATATATTCGCGGCATTGGCTTCATCCTATCAGTGTCCAACAATTCTCTCTTTGTATACAAAGAAGGAGATAGTGTCGCCTACTTGCTCCTCTACATCAACGATATCAACATCACGGCCTCCTCCGACAGCTTACTACGCTGCCTCACTGGAATTCTACATTCAGAGTTTGCAATGACAGGCCTCGACGATCTACACTTCTTCCTCGACATCTCCGTCCAGCGCACCGCCGATAGCCTGCTGCTCTCACAGCGCCAGTACGCCATCGATCTTCTCCAGCGTGCCAGCATGGCTGAGTGTCACTCTACAGCCACCCCAGTTGACACTCATGCCAAGCTGTCCGTTGTCGACGGTGCACAGTTGCCCCACAGGCTACCGCAGCAATGCAGGCGCCTTGTAGTACCTCACACTGACACAGACCAACATCACCTACGTCGTTCAGCAGGTATGTCTATACATGCATGATCCACAGGAGCCCCACCTGGCTCTTCTCAAGCGCATCCTACGCTATATCAAGGGAACTTTAGACGCCGGTCTTCACATCGGAGTCTCACCAGTCTCTACACTCACTACCTACTCCGACGCGGACTGGGCGGGCTGTCTCAACTCTCGTGTTCTACCTCCGGCTACTGTGTTTACTTTGATGACAACCTTGTGTCCTGGTCCTCCAAACACCAGACCATGGTATCTCGCCCTAGTGCCGAATTAGAATACCGAGCTGTCGCTCATGTTGTCATCGAAGGCTGCTGGCTACGGCAGCTTCTACAGGAGCTTCATCTCCCCATCTCCACTACGATGGTGGTCCACTGTGACCATGTCAGTGCCATCTACATGACTTGGAATCCGGTACAACATCACCGCACAAAGCACATAGAGGTCGACATTCACTTCATTCGCGAAAAGGTGTCGCTCGGCGAGGTTCGTGTTCTCCATGTGCCTTCATCACATCAGTTCGCTGACATCATGACTAAAGGACTTCTTGTACAGCTTTTCACTGACTTCAGGTCCAGTCTTTGCGTTCGCGTCTCTCCCGCTATGACTGTGGGTGGATATTAGAATATTATGTATAGAAAGTGTTGATTGTAATTCCCCTAATTGAGGCACCCTGTAATCAAGCCGCTCCAGCCATATATTGAGAGTCACCTATGGCCTTTGGCAGTGTGTGGTGTTTTTCAATTCCCATTCTAATATGGTATTAGAGCTAGAGGTCTCGAGTTTAAATTTTGACAGGCACGATTTATTAAAATAAATTATAGCCTACTCCTATTCAATGTTTGAACCTACAAGAGCTACACGTGAGGGAGAGTGTTGGAGTATAAATAAATTGCCCACCTTTCCCGTCAATATCTTTCTTAGAGCATCCTAGCAGACTCCTTAAAATGATCTCGTGTTTTAAAATCTAGCAGTATAAAGCACGGAGTTGCTCCAGCAGATGCTTTAAAAAGGTTTGGTGTTGTAAAGTTTTTTAAAAATCCTTTATATTTGCTCCTTCATACAACACCAACCATCATGCTTTATTCTGCTTTGTGCTTGTTAGGAGCTCCTCGACACCATCCAACAACTGAAACTTGCTAGGAAATCGAGTCTGTCATCTTTGGTTTCTAGAAACTGGCATCTTTGCCCTTCAGTTCTGTGTCACGAGGAGACCTCGCATTCGCACCCAGGGTGACTTCGCTACTGCACCGCAGGATGCACGAACGGCTACTCATTCGGCATCTAGTGCTACTAGAGCTGTACAAGGGCAGCTGCAGGAGCATGGCTCAAGGCTCAACGAGTGGCAAGACGTCGGTATCAAACACCATGATGCAGACGCCTTAAGCGAGGACAAGGTCGTGCAGCAGGATGTCGGCATGAGGATGCTTGGTTGCCATGTCGATGCTAGGACGCCACGCTGCGGGATGCCAGGACAAAGTTGGACGAGAGTGACTCCAGTTGACCGTGTGAAGGCCGGTGCCTTCACGGTTGGCGAGCTCAAGGAGCTTGACATGCTCGATGAAATGTCCTGCCCAATGCACCATGTCGACCTCGTCAGGCAATGGCGCGAAGGGGAGCATGGCACCAAGGAGGACAACAATCTGAATGTGCTCGATGAAATGTCTTAAAGGCAAAGAAAAATATAAAGCACTAGTTTTATAGCATCTGCTGCAGCACACCACCTTGAACCTTTAAAAATGAGAGTTATAGGATTCTTAAAACTGATTTTAAAAGCACCACTTATAGAGTACCTGCTGGAGATACTTTTATTCAATTATTTTGTTATGGTTTTTTAATTGATCACTTGTGATAATCATGCTCGCAAACCTCTTAGGATAGATAAACATATATACATGGGACCAAGTCTTATTGAAAGGTAAGAAAATCAATCCGTTATATTCACTGTTGTATAACGGCACTAGATGATTCTCTAGCATGTTGCCGCCGGAATTTACGTATGGTTAGATGATGGCTTAGTACTATGGAAGGATGAAGAAAAGCTCAAAGAAAAGAATCATAATAGCCAATAGCTAAGCAGCGCATGAACACAACGGATAACCAAATCTATCAAGATCAACAAGTTTTGCAAGAATAGACAATTACAATATGTCATATAAATAATTCCTAGTGTTGGAGGTAGAAAAACTATGCCACGTTGTGATAGAAATATTGTAAACCTAATAGAATACAAACTGAATATGAAAGTAAACCGTTATGGCAAAGAAATATCAATTCTAAAAATGGGAAGACATTGTCAAAGGAGGAACATCTAATAAAATGCAACCCAGCACTAGCAAACCAAATAAAATACAGGTTTGCTAAAAAACTCTTCAGGGTTCAGATTTCTGTGAGTAGGTAGTGCCTGCAAAGAATGAAAAAGAATAAGGCCTTGCTGAATAATTGTTCATGTTTAACAAATTACGAAAATTCATTTCAAGAACCGAATTAAGAACATGGCTGAGACTGTCCCAATTCAAACAGCATTACCGCAATGATACTAACCATTGTCGTCGCCATCCTCACTGTCAGAACAGTATTGGCACTCTAAGATGATGCATGTGATGAATATAATTAGTTATGACTCATGTGTAGCCAGTATTCATAGAGAATCATGTAAAATATTCAAGCAAAATCACAAACAACGGAAACAGATGATGTTACGGTGCAAAAAGGTGATATAAGGTTTTAGTGTGGCACCGCATGAGGGCACCATAACCCAAAAATGAAGTTTGCTTATTAATAACAGCCTGTGTAGAGGACATGCAAACAAACCTCTCAAGATATTTATCACAATCAGATAGCTCAGTGTTTATATCAGCCTCATCCTCTGAAAACTGTCATAGCATTACGTGGCAGAACAGATTGCATAGTAATTTGGTTCCGTATGTTCCATAAACCCAAGCAAAACAGATTGCATAGTAATTTGGTTCCGTATGTTCCATAAACCCAAGCAATTCCTGCAAACAGGATAAGCACGATGTGCCATGTATCCCCATAGTTATTCAGAATCCATCTCGATTCCAAATTTCTCATAGTGTGTGGTTAATATTTCTCTCTGTCTCCAATAGTTTTCCTTAAGTGCATCTTAAAAATATTTTTAGTTGGGTCATGTTAGCATTTGGACGAAGATACAGGATTGAGGGCCCCTGTTTTTAAGGTAGAAATTAGGTGAATTTGGGAGCGGGATAAAATATTGTGAGTAGTTTAATCTTTTAGAAATGCTCTAGCACGACCAGGTGAAAACTGTAGTTGTAAATTAGTAATGTGTATCTGGTTCCAAATTTAAGTATCAAGTTGATAACTCTCAATTTGATGAAGATTTGATGCACAAAATCCTACCTCTAATCAGCTTCTCGGACCTTAGGAACTAGATCTTATATAGCAAAGTAAATTTCACAAAACTACGTGTTCTTTAACAAAAATATCACAAAACTATAGTTTTAAGGAGGTGTATCACAAAACTACACATTTTGTATAGTCTTATATCATAAAACTACAGATTTAAAAAGATGTATCATAAAATTACAAATTTTGTTAGTGATGTATCATAGAACTACAAGTTTAGAGAGTCAATTTATCACACAACTACAGATTTAGTCTTTGTAAAATCTGTAGTTTTGTGATGCTTATACATACTAAATCTGCAGTTTGTTGGTATAATTCTTAAATTTTTAGTTTTGTGATACAAGAATATATAAAAGTTATAGTTTTGTGATACACCCTATTAAAACTGTAGTTTTTGTTGAAAGAACATGTAGTTCTGTGAAATTTCCTCTATATAGCAATTTGGGGGAGTATTTTATTTTTCTATAG
This sequence comes from Zoysia pacifica, assembly GCA_001602315.1. Taxonomy (NCBI): domain Eukaryota; kingdom Viridiplantae; phylum Streptophyta; class Magnoliopsida; order Poales; family Poaceae; genus Zoysia; species Zoysia pacifica. The sequence continues at coordinate 226,336 of BCLH01000075.1, forward strand.
ACTGGTATCCTCATCAATTAGGGTCCTTTGCAAAAGTTGCAAATTAGAGCCAAATATTTGTGCCTTCCAAATTCATTATTTTCTCCTTGCTAGAATCAGGTGCTCGCCACACAAGCATAGTTTCGAGATGAAACATCGGGTACGTTTCCATGCATGCCAACGCAACCCTGCCAAGATTTGGTGTGTCCACGTGCGCCCATGCCGATTTGGCATCTCTTTGGATCAACGCCAACACTCTTCCAAAGTTGGCGGGCTCACACATGCCCACACCAGTATAGTTCATTTTTGGGCCTGCGTGTGGGTATACCTGGGCATCACGGCCGCCCAAAACGGCTCGGCATGACCCAGTTAAAGACACGGCCCGTTCAGGCACGGCGGGCTGCCTGGCCGTGCCGAGGCACGACCCACAAGGGAAGGAAGCGTGCCGGGCCGGCCCGTTTGTCCTGCCGACACGGTGGCCCACCGAGCGTCACGCGCAAGGAGGCGGCCGAGATGGAGCCGCAGGAGGCGGTGGAGCGGGCGTGCTGCAGCGCCCGCGCATGGCGGAGACACAGGAGAACATAGCCGGCCGCAGATCTGGAGGTGGGGCGGCAGCCGGCGGCGGATCTAGAGGCGGGGCGGAGGCCGACACCGGATCTGGAGGTCCAGAGGTGAGGCGTTGGCCGGCGGGGCACGAGGAGGAGGCGCGGCTGCGACGCATCGGCCGGCGCGGCACTAGGAGGAGCAGGTGACGCAGTGGCCGCGTGAGGCGCGAGGAGGAACCGGTCGGCGATGCGCGACGCTCGAGGAGGGACGCGCCATAGGGAGCCGAGGAGGAGGCACAGACGCACGGCTGCGCGGGCATGGATGGTTGGGAGCTAGAGTTTCTGAGGGAGTGAGAAAGTTTTATACCAGGCCGTTGATGGGCCTTCCAACTTTTGGGCCATGCTCGTACCGTGCTGCATGCCTGGGAGGTGGCCCAGTCACTGCCCACCTCACCGGGCAGTGCCGGCACGGCCCGTGAGGGACTAAACTGGCTGGGCTTCATGCCGGCCCATTTGTGCTGGCCCAAATGCCCAGGTATACGTGTGAGTGAGACAGTAGCAAGGAAAACGGCCGGCGCTGAATTCTGTCCGCATCCAAACGTATCCTCAAGTCAAAAGCTGTGTTGCCAGTAACTCATCGAGTAATTGGCGATTGCCAAAATGCATAAAGTTCTCCATGAGCAAGGCGTATAAACATACTATGTTTTTTTAAATTGTCGTTAGGACATGAGCAAGCAGTGTAATTCTAGCTCATTCCCCTTTCTTAAACGGCAATAAAAAAAGAATGGAGGGAGTATATAATTCACTTCTGTGCGGTGTGCTGACCATTCCACAAATGGGCATCTCTAAGGACAGTCGGGGCGTGTAGATAACTGCGATATACTAAAGCTAGTGGGTACAAATCCATCAACTTTTCCGCCACTCTCTCGAGTTCACACCAAAAGTTAGTTTCCCCATCAAGCAATGTGAGTCTACATCAAAGAAAGCACCCCCCCCCACCCACCCCTGCGTAGCCTAGACCACGTACACATCTTATTATTACCGACACAACGCCGAGAGCTGGAGATTTCTCTGAACCGTTTGGTGACGAAACCAGCACGATAGCGACGAGCTGCGATGCTCTCCTACACTCTAGCGGGCCTACTAGAGGTGCGTGGTGACGCGAGGTCAGCAAAGCGCCACCGGCCAAGGATGCAGCTCCTTCCTTCGCGACGGCAGCCACCTCCGTACGGCGGCGCCGCGCCGCTAGTTGCTGCGATGGGATGCAACCGAGCTTTCTGCGCGGTAGATAGGTGGGGTTTGCGTCAGTTCCAACCCATTTCTCCAAAAGGCGTCAGATACGGGCTAGATACCTAGCTTAGCTTCCACTCCATACATGTGAAAAATAAAGGGGTAGGCCAGTCACGTTGCATGCGCCCATGCATTCATGTTGTGTAACCTTGTTTTACTTTGCCCGGTTTTAGTTTTCAAAGTTTTAAAAACTTGAGCTACTTCTGAATCTGTCTTTAGGTTCTCTGGTTGGTATTTTATATGGAAAGGTCGTCAAATGCTATGAGAAAGTTATTCGTTAAAATTACACAGGTGCTATGAAAAAGTGAAACTTTCAATTAAACGAGTGTGATGGATCCAATGGATTGGGTGCCAGTAAGCGGATAATGAGTAATCACGAGGGAATATTAAGGCCGTGTTTTAAACCAGCTTAAAATATGATAATCTGGATTATATAGTGATAGTGGTTACAAATATGTCTAGATTATAAAAACTAAAAATCTAGATTATAATAAACTCATTATGCCTAAAATTTTACTATACCTAACAAAAGATAATTTTGCCTTTATTAAATATCTAATTATTACAAAAATTATCACCACTCCTCAACTACTCCTATTTAGACTCGACTCCTATTGGGACTCAAATCCTACTCGAACCAATTTGCTAGAGATGTACTAATTTCCCTTGCAGGGAATTAACTGAGCAGGACCTAAAAAGAAAACTGATGCCGTGTTAAGAGGCTTGACTTTAAACCATTCTTGTAGCTGTTGTAAAATTTCTTCATTTTCAGCATTGCCCTAAAAAAGATCTAGTCTAATATCTTCCTATCGTAACTAGCTGTAACACTGATTACAAAAATCCTAGCATGTGTGGTGACTTTGTTCTGCTTTATACGAACTCATTTTTGAGAAAGTCTAATATGAATAAGCGATCACCGCACAAATAAATAATGTACAACACTTTGTTTTATTCGATCACGTATTTGGTGCTATAGCAATGAAATTAACTAAGCTCTTAATTTCTCGAACAGTTAACCAGAAGGGTAGCCTATATAGCTAAGTACATTGATTAATTATATCATTATGTTCAACGCATATGCTTTGTCGCTAAGATAGCAAATCGTCGAGGACGGATGAATGTCAAGAGCAGCCAGCCGTCACTCGATTGCAGTGGTTCGAACTGGGTTTGGTGAATGGATTTGTTTCCGCGCCGCGCCAAAAGTCGAGAGATTCTGGTCTCAACTTGCCCATCATTTAACAGAGCCACGTCAGGTCCTTTCATCTAAACGACTAAACCATATCCTTTGAGAATCTTCGATAGATTTATAGACAAAGTATTATTATAAGTCTCGTAACCCACCATGGTATGGTATTTTTTGGAGTACGACATAGACCTCACCCCATACCTAACAATGTTTTGTTTCGTTAGAAAACAATGCTAGGATTCTTAATTCATGCTCCCTCCATTTTTAAATTGATATCGCCGTTGATTTTTACGATCAACTTTTTACCGTTCGTCTTATTCAAAAAATTTGCTCGAATGCGTAAAATTTTAAGTTGTGATTCAAATAAGTGTAGTGATAAATCAAATTATATCAAAATATATAAAATCTATCAAATTTATTTGAATAAAACAAATAATCAAAGTTAAATTTAAAAGTCAACAGCGACGTTAATTAAAGAATGGAGGGAGTTTGTTTCAGTTACAGCTATTAAAATATATATAAGTATAGGACAATACATGGCCGGTGCAGTTAACTGACAAATGCTAATAACTTGTACAGTTGTACTACAGTTAAGCACGACTCACCACGTCAAACCATCAACGAACTAATATGATCTCGAGGATAATCCATCTGTCCAAACGGCCTTTCAGAGGTACAGTTCACCTAATGTAATTCTTCAGGGTTAAATTATTAACGAAATTGTTCTCTTTCGGAGGTGACAACTACTCTTGTTTCGTTTTCATTCCTGGTTTGAGCAGACGCGAGGACATTGCGCCGTGATCGAGCGTTATATTAATTTACTAGTGGTTCTAATAATGGTTTCCAAATTGGTCGGCGGCAGATATGACGTTGATGGACCCTAAAGGGATTGGATTGACCGAGAATAGTAATACTACGAGAGGTGCTCCCCTCTCTCTCTCTCTCTCTCTCTCTCTCTCTCTCTCTCTCTAGTAACTATTTGCATGACTTCATAAAAATATTCTTTGGGACTATTGTTTGTCATCAATATAATATCATAAAGAATAATTGATCAATTAAAATGAGATGTAGCCTACTTCCTTCAATTTGCACTAGCTTTAAAATTCAGAGTTATATGCAACTTTTAGTACGCAAAAGTTCAACTATCTAGAGTTACTTCATGCATGCAGCAATTCCGAACTCAATTTTCAATATCTTCGCATTTTCAGTTGACTTTATAGCACACCCATTCCTCTTTTGAGATAGGGACACAAGTAGCGTTCCTTTTGGAAGAAGATGTACAGTAGAATGGTAAGTAGGTCCTCATCACATGGTTCCCAAATTTCTGATGCCAATCTTTGGCAAACATAATCATATGGTCTCTAATCACTGGTATTATATGTCGATGATGTGACAGGTTACATCTAAGCAGTCTGGGTCCGACACGGCCACAGTGATGGTACACTAATCCATGTTGCTTATGAAATGGGAAAAGGAGATTCTTCTGTTCGGCTACAATGTACTGGCTGCATACTTAACGTGCCGACAGAGAATAAGTGACAGAGTCTTAAGGAGTGGTCCATCAAGCAACAACACATGGTAGAAATGTACTTATGGATGAGGGCAAATTAGTAATTGTGTGTACCAAGTGGAGATTCAAAATTTATCGACGATGTGACTACTATCTATCGACTGTCGTCAGCCCCACTACGAATTCTTTTATTTCTGTATCTAATGAGTAGTTACGGCGCCATAGTATCAACCAGCAGCCCCACTGCGAATTCTTTTACATTTTCTGTATCGAATGAGCAGTTTCGGCGCCATGTTTTTTTGCAGGCTTGCCGCCTCGCTGGGAGATTCTGCGTTGTTCTGCTGCTGTTGGCGTCAAGGTTTCAGTTGCCGAAGAAGCCGCACAAGCCAAACAACGGGAGCGGTTTACGGTCAATAAACCGTTGGAAACCATTACAAATGAAAAAAAAATACTCTCTCCGTTTATTTTTATTTGTCGCTGTTGACTTTTGATATTAATTTAAACTATTCGTTTTATTTAAAAAATATGTTGAAAACTATATATTTTATTATAATTTGATTTATCATTGAAGTTATTTGAAATATGAAAACGAATGATCAAAATTGATGTCAGAAATCAACGGCGGCAAATAAAAGTTAACGAAGGGAGTACATATTTTGAAATGAAAACCACTCAGTTTTTGGTTTACCGATCGATTTTTTTTTTAATTTTTGAATTTTGAAACTAAATCGGTTTGACTGGTTTTCTACAGGTTTGGCTCGTTTACTTATTGATTTTTGAATTTTCAAATTTTTTAAATTTTTTTAACTGAATCATGAATCGATTCCGATGAAACTGAATCGGATCGATTTCAATGAAAATCATGAAAATCGGAGTGATTTTAACGGTTTTGTTAACCTTAGATTGGCATTCACGATCATTTGTCCCGTGAGAGCCGAAGGCAATGTCGTGACCGGTACACAAAATGTCCGGTTTTCACTGTTATCCTGAAACAATCCAGCTCGGTTCCTTCGACTTATTGGTTTTGGGAAAAAATTTAAAAATTTGAAGAAAAAATGAAAAACAAAAAAGGGTAAAACTGGTGAAACCGAACGATTTCACTATTTTTCTCATAAAATTGGAGAGCTTAGTAAAATGAAAAAACGAGAAGTTCACCGTAGCAAACAGACCAAATTTCACATAAATATAAATTTTTAAATTTGAAATAGTTTTCAGAATTTTCGGTGAACGTCTACACTGATTTTCGCGGTTTAAACATAATCATTAACCTTGGACACGATGCAACAATGGTTATGGATGTGGAACACGAACCGGCGGCAGATCGGCAGATGCATCATGCATGGGCCATAGCACACGGAGCAACATTTTTGGGCCAGATGAGCTCGAGAAGTATGAGCATGCGTATTCTTTATCCTACTCTAACAAGCATTTCCGGCAAATTCTTTTCCTTTCTCTGAGTACTCGAGGACTCGTTGCGTTGTCTCCAATCCCGAGTTCAATAGGAAGATCTAGCTCTCCAAAGTAAAGCTAACCAATTCTGGCAAAATAAAGAAAAATCTTAGAGCATTTCAAAAAGTTCCTCGTTAACTTCTCCTAAATTAAATTATGAGAATTAATGTAAAAAACTTCCTCCAACAGCTTTCATAAACATGTCTATCTGAGAAACTATTTGGATCCTCTATATTATTTCTCATGTAATTAACCATAGGACCGATTGTTCACTTTCTCAAATTTAAATTATATTTAGAGGAGCTGTTAGAAAAGATGATTAAAATGGATCTTGAAATTTTTTCTGACTCCAAAAGGTACCGTTAGAAATGATTTTTTGAAAAAAAAAACTGTTGGAGATGCTCTTACTTTCACAGCATCAAACATTCCACACCAGTGTACTTTCGGTAATGTTGTTGCCCTTATAATCCCTATTTTTGCATCTCAAAAACCTCAATTTCAACAGAATAATTTGTTGGGGATTCACAGCAATTTATTCTTCTTTTTCCTATGCGCTATGCTTCACCGGGCGAAATTTCAGTCATCAACTGAAGCAGGTCATTGCTCAGCGTTGGACTAATAACAACTAGTCTAGTCTCCAAACAAACATTAGACTAACAATAGTTAGCTAATTGTTAGTCCCTCATCTTGATCTAAATAGGACCTTAGTCATAACGGCGATCGACATTACTTTTTTTTTTCCCTTTTTCTCGCTTCTCTTCTTGCTTTTTGGTGATGCCAATTGTTTGTGGGCCCATGTATTCGTCCACCTCCTGGCCCCCCAAATCTGCACTTTTTTGACCGGATGTCGAAAGGCCAATATGTATCTGATCCTTGCTGATTATTCTCTCAAGTTTGAATCCCCGGCACCCATTTCTAAGATACGCAAATGATGGCATCAAAAAGCTAATCTGTTCACCAAGAAGCTCGCACAGTGAGATCCGGCGCCATAATCGACATGCACGTTCCCATTACGGAATGATTTCACCATCGAGCCAGGCGGCCGGTAACTTTGGCCATCGATCGAGAGCTTGAGCAGGAAGCGAGTCGACAGAAGATGATCAGCCACTGTCATTGTTTTTTTTAACAGAAAAAGGGGTTGCCTTTCACTGTGCTTGGTCAGGCTTTACGAATACTTAATGTGTTTCTTCTGTCTGATCACTTTCACCTACACCTCTAAAAGGTGTCATATTGGTCTGTATGTGTGACAGACAGCGCTCTACTGAAACTTTAACCATCATGGAGGTCATATGTGGCTCCCTGCAGCAGGCTTCTGAATTTCTGATGCAGCATCGATCCGTGACACTCCAACAAGGCATAAAGTCAATACTACAGGTCAGGGTAATATATAGTACTACTACTATCACACCCACGGCCACAATGACCAGGGTTAAACATAGAGTAGTACTACCAGCTTTTCCGCCATGATAATTTCAAACTCGTTCGTCGCTGCTGGATCATCAGTGCTTTCGTAGGAAACGTCTGATAAACAGCTAATTGCACAGGACCCGACCGAACATAAGACTGGAGAGAGGGGCCCTTGTCTTCCATTCCGCCAAGCGATTGATAGGGGAGCGCTGAGGGTGACGGCCACTGCCGCCTCTGCGTGCTTCCGCGGTGGGGGAGGCCGAGTATGTTTTGTTCGCCTTCGTTTCAGCTCGCCCTCCCTCCCGCCAAAAGGTAGAGGATTAGATTAGAAACGGGTAACAGCTAACGGCTGCATTTTGAGACAGACATCTACCAAGACGCATGGCCGAAAATCTACGAGGCTCCCAGCTGGTTTCAGTTTCATCTTTGTGTCCAGGTCAAGATGCCATGCACTACTGTCTGATTTGAGAATCTGGAAGTCACACAAAAGCGTGTACATCATGTCAATGTACCGTGAATTAGCGCATTCATCGTTGATATATACTAACTCGCAACTGCCAGCTTGTTTGTTGTAGGCGCGTCTCGGATAAACAAAGAGCTAGCATGCCGCCCGTTGAGCGTTAACATCGCAGAGATAGAGATAGTAGTATCGGATTTTCATTACTATATGACACTAGCCATCTAGGACTATGTTTATAATTACCGTCCATAACTAGTTTGATCCTGTTATACCCACTATCTTTTTGGTACGGACTTATTCGTTGTAAAAATGGCTAGATTACTGGCTGTTGCAAGTGGTACAAATAGCTCTGGTGTTATTAATCCACCAACTGGGCAACTGGTGTCCCTGATATGTTTCGAGACCGGTTGAATGGATATAAGAGCTGGACTAAATTTAAATTGTGTCTAGGCTCACCCTCGTCCTTACACTGCAGAATCTTTCACTAAGCAAGAACAGTTTCTCTTTCTTTCTTTTTTTACTTTTTGACAAGCCACAAGTTCTTCAGTATCGATCCTTTGAAAGGGACATTTTGGTCTGGCGGCGGGACTTGTTTCAAATGAAGCATGAATATCAATGTGCAAATACAGAAATGGAATGTCCTCTTTTAGAGAGCTCCGTGTTGAACCCCTTTTTCACGCATGTGTTAGGTAGTGCGATAATCTCGACAGATCTTGAATAACGTTCTCCATTTTGCGGTTTGGTATATCCTTTCATCCATGCTCGACATGTCAGATTTTATTTCTAAAATTCTGCGATAAAGTACTAATGTCGAGGTGGGAATAAGGAATATCAGACTAAAAAGAAATCCATTAGCGTACGAAACCAGCTCATATTCACTTTTTACATCATTCTGCTACTGGACACGAACTGTTGTTAGTGGTGTCACATGGGCGCGCGCCATGTAATTGGGGTTTTACCACTCGATGTCACCAGTGGACGCTGCATTACAATAATGTCTGACTGGGATGGGACAGCTTTAGTGAGTCATCAGCAATAGCTAAACTATATATGCTTGCCTGTAGTGGAACCGAGTGCTTCCTTAGGTAGATAAAGCGCTCCAAAATTGTGGGATGAAAAAGACAAACTGATGCAGCAAGAAAAATGACCTAGTAGCACATACTCCCTCCGGTCCAAAAAAGTCGTTTTGAATAATGATATAGTCTCTAAAACATAATTTTGACTTTTATTTTTTATAAAAATATTTATTAAAAAAGAATATATTTATATTTTTTATGAAAGTACTTTTCAAGACAAATCTAATCATATAATTTTTATATTCCTAAATTTTTATATTTCTAAACTTAACAAGTTAAAACTTATTTGTAATTTATATTCCCAATGTTTGACCAAAACATTATCTAAAACAACTTTCTTTTTGGACCAGAGAGAGTACTCCATTCTTAAATTGATATCGTTGTTGACTTATAACATCAACTTTGATTTATTAGTCTTATCTAAAAAAAAGTTTGATAAATATCATATAGTTTGTTATAATTTACTTTACTATTAAAGTTATTTGAATCATAATTTATAATTTTACACATTTAAATTATTTTTTAAATAAGATGAATGGTCGAAGTTAATGTTAGAAGTTAAAGGCGACAACAATTTAGGAATAGATGGAGTAATTAGAAAATAATTCAAACTAGCAAACATTGTAAGTAATGAGGATTAATTTTTTCAAAGGAACAGGATCCCTAGTAATTATAATATTAATGAAGTTTTTAAACCTTAGTATATTAGAAAGATTTAAAGTAACTAAAAGGAAGTGCAGAGAAAATATTAGTAGGAGCGGTCGAGAAAATAGATATGTTTTGAACTCTTGGCGCTGAAAGAACATTATGATGGGATGAAGAAATATTTAACGACTATTAATTGTGGGATTCGAATGTGTGATGTTACCTGGTTTCAAAACCCATTAAATCGATTAGTGGTTGTACATGGACTAGCATTTTTCAGAAATAATAAACTAGTAAAACATTGAGTTCTTTCTTATATTTCCATAATAAGTAATTCGACAATAATTGACAGTTTTTTCTTTATATTAGGAGCCCATGTTCCCTGATGTTTTTTTTTTTTTTTTGCAAGAACAACTTGCGAGATCATATATAGTTGATCTTCCAAATGAAATGCGTACCGTAAGAATCATTGAGACAACATTTATAGCCACGTCGACCTATGCGACGACGGAGGTCCGGATCTCCCTCCAGCCCAGCCAAGATCCATCAAATCGTCCTTGCAAGCACCTTAAACAAGGTTTTGAATTTCGAAGGCCTGATGCGCCTCCCCTCGATCCCTCACGAACTTTTGAATTCTGGAGTAGCTTATATTTCCATTAACAATGATGATTGATATCCTTTTCCCTCATTTTTAAAGAAAAACTCGTGCGCTCATGATGTTTTCGTTGGAAATACTCCTTTGATTTTCTTGTGGCGCTAACTAGATCAATTTTTAGTACGTAACAATAGAAGTAAATAGATGGCTGGAAGCAACATTTACAGCCACGTCGACCTGTCCACGCAGCGGAGTTCCGGATCTTCCCCAGCCATGATACAACATTCAACAATCGTCCTTGCAGGCACCATAAACAAGGTTTTGAATCTACGAAGGCCCGATGCCCCCTAAAATTGTCATTCTTCAGCAAGTATATTTATTGTGCAAGTATAACACATGTATGGCTAGCTCCATTCCCAGCTTCCCTTTACCCACGTCGTGGTCGTGCCGTGCCGGTCGTCGGTACGTACGTCCCGGCCGGGCGGAAAGCTGGCCGGGGAGCACCCCAACCACGGCCGTCTCTCTCGTCTCACCCGTCAATCTCGTCGACAGGACACAAAGTCGGACACCACGCGCGCGCCGCACGAGCGATGGAGTCCGGCTGGCACGACGACGACAGCCGGTCGTCCGTCCGTCCGGTCTGAACCGAAGAAAAAAGCGATGGAGCAGGAGGCTGGCTGCGACGGCGAGCTCGATCCGTGGAAAGCGGCGAGACGAGGGAGACAGGGAGGAGGCGTCGTATAGACTATAGTGTCCCTAACCCCAACAGCTACGCGCCACGCGCGCGTACAGAAATGTACGTGGGGCGACGGCCACAGTGTGGAACGGCGCTCCGGCGTCGACGGGGCGTGCTACAGCGTCCGCGTACGGATGCTGGAGCTGGGGGGCGATAAAAACGTGGTGTAGTTTTTCTTTGTGGGAACCGTGGTCGTGCGTGGTGTCCGTCTGTCTGTCTCTGTTGCTTGCGCCGCTGGCAGGAGGAATGGAACACGAAGCCGTCGTCGTCCTCGTCGTCGGGTCGTGGTGCACGGACACCGCCACCGAAGTGCACCCTCCTAATCCAAAGTCGTCCTCCTTCCGACAGTGACGAAAAAGTCTAAACTACACTGGCTAGCTTGGCCGTCGTAACCGGCGACGGCGGCGGCCATTTACGGTTGCTTGCCTGGAGTAATCAAGGCGCCACTAACTGCACTGAGGCGCGCCACTAGCCGGCACCACGTCAGGCAATTACCCGCTCGCACTGACGCTTTGCCTGCCACCGCGCCACACTACGCCCTCCCGTCCGGTCGTCGTCCTCCTCGCTTAGCCACGTGCATCCGCTGGCACGCCGCGCTGCCGCGTCCGCGCGCAGACGTCGAGAGAGGCTTGGCGGGCAGCGACCACCATGACCACCACCACCACCAACGCACACAGAGAGAAAGAAAGAGAGAGGCCCATGTGTTCTCGGCTCATCACCGACGGACGTATCAGCCACGACCAGGCTGTACAAAGCAGGCTTTTCTCACTAATGGATGGGGAAGAACTGTCCCGTTAGGTACATACACAGGCACCTTTACCATGAACTGTACTACTGCTGCTGCTCCTGCTGGAACCCCCGCTTTTTCAAGCTTTTCAAACTGCTAAATAGACCGTCGGTTCAATGCAATTGGGTGAGAGCGACAGCTGAGAGGAGGCAACAACGGGGTGCAGCCGGGACAAGGGACAACAGTGCCTTTCATTGGAAAGAGGAAAAAAACTGAAACAACGAAAGAATCTCGGAGCCAAACCGAAACCACGCTGGAGTGTGGACCGACAACACCACCTCAACTGCATCACTAGTATCGATCTCAGATGCCTATGCGTTTGCTCTGCATTTTGCCTTGTTTTAGTAATAGTTGTAGTAATGTCTTTTCATTCAAATGGCAATGTGCCTACTACAGTAGATGGTACCAGTAATGCCTCTGTGGTGAAAGAACTGATGAAACATTTGGAGGGAAAGAAGAAAAAAAATGGTGAAACCCCCCATCCTTGTTGCCTCAACAGTTCCGGCTTGGTTAAGAGCCCCTGACATGCCATGGCTTCCATTTCTGGGGTTCCTGAGAAAAGCGCTTCATCATAAAGCTTCGAGCGTGTAGGAGTAGCAGTCACGCTGCAACAGTGCGAACTACTTGTAGCAAGCTCCCACATGGGTCCATCAATGGCGACGAGAGCAATAGGGCTCTGCCTCTGCGCTCCAGAGTTGCAACGCCGTGGTAAAGGTTGTAAAATTAACATCGATGCGGTACATGCCCTGTTCCACGCTGGCTATTCAAGGGGATGTGTTGTAGCGGCAGAGAGAGACTAGAGAGAGAGAGAGAGAGGCTTGCTACTACTCTACACGACGGAGCAGGGCCAATGCTGTCAGAGGAGCCATCATCCTGGCCTTGCAAGCGAGCGAGCATGGAACGAAGCCGTCCAAGGGGTTCAGCGTGTAGGAGAGGAGTAGGCTGGACGCCGCTGCTGCCACTAGCGTGCAAGGTCCATGGTCATAGGTGCCTGCTGAGCTGGGCGTAGAGCCAAGGAATTTTCCCAAGACAAATGTACCTCGCCCGGCACTATTGCGACGTGAGCATTGTCCGAATGGCAGGGACTCCCACGAGCACCCCAATGATGGGACTGAGTATTGTAAGCCCTCTTTTGAATTGAAGTAAAAAATTTTATTTTTATGTTTTTTCTGTAAAATTAAATTAATTTTTGTAAATTTTTTCATAATTTTTATAAAAAATCTGCATTGTAAAGAGCCTTAAAATTGGAACGCACCACTATCAATACAGCAACGCGCACGTAAAAAATTAGTCTCCGTAAACAGAGAGGCAGCAGTACGAGTACCTTCTGTCAAATTAAGAAGGCAAAATCACATTCTTGTCATTGTAGAGGAAGTACAGTAGTAAGGTCAAATTGTAATTACTGCCACATCGATTTTTCACCGACCATTTAGTGGTCTAACTGTAGGCCGATTATTCTTCAAGAAAAGTAGTAGAGAATTGTTACGGCAGGTATCGTACAATTGCCTGTATAATATTACGTGATTCAACTAACCAGAGCTATAGACTACTCCCTTTATTTGTAAATTTTTGTTTGCAATTGACTTTTAACATCAATTTTTACCTTTTATCCTATTTAAAAAATTAATTAAAATATACACCCTCTATCCAGTAAAAGTGATGTTTTTGACTTTTTCAAATTAATCTTTAACCATTCGTCTTATTCAAAAATTTCTGTTAAAATATTATTTATTTTCTTGTGAAATAATTTATTATTAAAAGTACTTTAAGCTTGATTTATTTATTTTTGTATTGTTATAATTTTTTTAATAAAATGAATGGTCAAATGTTCATTTCAAAAAGTCAAAAACATCAGTGGGATAGAGGTTAAATAACTTTAATACTACCTTTGTTATAGTATAAGTTTATTTCTAGCTTTTGTTGACTGACGTTTTGACCAATGATTTATATAGATTCGGTTATATTTAAAAATCTAGTATTTGTACTTT
>BCLH01000075.1:240383-270634 GCA_001602315.1 Zoysia pacifica
AATACTAATATGAAGGTGATTAGCTTTCAAATGTATCTTTTTACACATAATAATTATGTACATTAATTAATATTAAATTATATTATCCTAATTAATAATAAATTATGTTAATTATCACTAATTAGTTCTACTTTATGCACCAATTTGATAAAAACAATTTTTTAAATACTAGCAACAATAAATATAGATAATTATTACTACTTCTGTTAGTAATAATCATTCTTAAACAAGTTAGATGAACTCATCCAGCAAAATCTCTTAGATCACTCCATCCAGCATCTACGAAGAATATTTCTCATAGCTGGATAGATCCATCCCATCCACGTTCATACAATGGACCAAACACACCTAAGTGTGACTTGACTTCGTTCCCACATAATACAATGAATGAAAATTTGAAACAGAACGGTAGGAGTACTCATAATAACTTGAGCTTAAACTTTAAATGATAACAAAGAGAGAAAATTATGAGGCTAAACGAAACAGAATGTTTTGAACAAAGCGGGCATTATACAATTGCTTGTAATGATTTTTTTTGCAGAAACATTGAAAAGGTTTCAAAAAACTCCCATAAAGGTTAAGACAATCACAAGCACCCGTGTTCATGTTGTCTTTTGTTGACCCTAAATAAGGGCAAGAACTTCCCCTCACAGTTCCTGCGTGTTCATCAAGAACCACAAACATGGCAAGACAAGAGGTAGTCTGTTTATTAACCACACTTGATAAGCAAATTCAGGGTGCATATCTCCATCTTCGCCTTCATCTCGTTCCCCCTCCTACTCCCCGCCCCACCAAAACAAGAGGAGGGAGCAAGAATAAACCAACGTCATGGGCAATCGGGCACAAGAAATAAAGAAGGGATCGAAAGAATCTAACCTAAGATCAAATTCTACAGGTGATAACAACAGCAGAGGGATTAAACAATTAAGCAGGGGTGTTAAATTACATTGAAGAGGGATCGGCTGTCTGATCAGTCAGCATATCGTCGTCTCCTTCTGTAAGCAACTCCATGTCCCTGTCGTCGTCGTTGGAGAAATCCTTCCTCTCAAGCTTCGAATTCGCCGCCACGAACACTAGCCGTTGCGCACGGGAAATGCTGCCAGCAGAGCTCCCGGGAGCGGTCAGCCAGCGTGCCATCGTCGGCGTGCAACGGAAGCTCTTGGCAGTGGCGTGGAGGAAGATGAGCCTCACGGCCACTTTACCCAGCGACTTGAGCTCACTGAGGCACGTCTCCCAGACGAGCCGGCTGCTCTGCTTGTTGGCGATCTTCATCTTCCCCGTGGCGGGGTCAGGCTGCCGGACCTGCACTGCCTGCGCGTACAGCGGGTCCAGCCCCTCCGACCGCCATTTCATCAGCTCCATCATCGCGAGGTGCGCCTCCTCCGGCGACACCATTCTTCTGATCAGCAAGTCCACGTCCCTCTCTTGCTCTGGCGTCAAGTACTTGAATGGCGGGAGGTACTGCCCGCTGGCGTCCTTGATCAGATACAGTGGGTCTAGGATGAATGCTGCCGACCACGCCGGGTGGTAGCTCTTCCTGAACCTGTTCTCAAGCACATTCATGGCGATGCTTTCGTCGGCGTTGAATTTGTGGCACCAACCTCTGACCTTGCCACGTAAATCCTCCCAAAGTGGAATGCATTGCCCAACGAGCGGCCTCTCGGTCTCCATCTCCTTCACCATGTCCATGATCAACTTTATGAGCGAATGCGCTGCCTCTACCTCGGTCCAGAATGCTCTGTTCTGGACCATGCCAACGATCTCCCTCGCAGCAGAGTCGTCAATGCAGAGGAGCTTGTATGGTTCCTCGAGCACGGCGAGCTGGAGCGACCGCGCCGAGGTCAGGACGTCTTCGAGCATAGCAAATGCCGCGCTAAATTTGCTGCCGCCATTTGACGGTGGAACAGCAACACGCAAGAGCATGGCGTATCCGTGCTCCTGGATTTGATGCTTGTGCAGCAGCTGGCGTACAGTGGACGTGGAGTTGAAGTAAGCGGCGATCTTCGCACAATTGGCGGTGGCGGAGTGGAAGAGCGGGAGCTCGCGCGCCATGTCCTTGGCTAAGCTTGTCAAGTCATGAGCTTGGCATGAAATGTTCACCATCCAGGGGTGCTTACTCTCGAGATCACGCAGAGCCTTGGAGCTGAACTTGTCGGCGACGACGCCGGCGCAATGCTGGAGATCGCCGGACGCGGAAATGGAAGAGACGGCTTCCATCAGAACCTCCTCCGCGTAGTCGGACGTCGCCGGTGCCACCATGGGCACGGCGCGGTGGAAGACGGACGTGCCGTTGGGGAGGTTGACGGCGAGAGTGACCACCTGTTCGCGCCACCCGTCCGCCGCGAGCTGGAAGAAGCGCGCGTCCCGGACGCGCGCGGCGACGTCAGCGCGGGCCTCGGCAAATCGCGCGTCGAGGCGGGCGCGGGTGACATCAGCCCGTGACAGCCCCGGCAGGCCGACCTGACGCAAGAAAGCTACGAGCTTGGGGTGCTCTGCCGCGGCGAGGGACACGCTGCCGGACGTCTCGAGGAACCAGTCGGCGAGCAGCGATTGCGCCGCTTCCGCCTGCGGCCGCGGCAGCATCGCCCCGGGCGACGCCACGGGCGACTTGAGCCGCTTAACGCTGTCCTCCAGCCGCGCCAGCGCGCCAAGGTCGCCCCTGCCCCCCGAGAGAACCTGACGCGGCGCGGGCAACGCGGGCGGCGTGGGCGGCGTCGAGGAGTACGCGGCCGGCTCACCCATCAACACGTGCTGCGAGGCGGCCTCCACGGCGGCGTACGCCGCTGCCAGCGCGTGCCTCTTGCGCCCGCCGCCGCCGCCTCCAGTCGAGTGCCGGCGCTGCGACGACGGCGGGAACGACGAGATGGGCACGATGGACGACGCCGCACCCATGGCAAGCCCCTGCGGCTGCGGCGGGGACGCGGTCGCCAGCGGCACGGCGAAGTTGGGGCACGCGCCGCGCTTCAGGTGCTCGGAGGCGGTGCGCGACGGGTTGGACGCCGAGAAGGTGGCCCCGCAGAGCACGCAGCGCAGGCGCGCGGCCTTGGGTGGCGCGCCGGAGCTCGACGGCGGGACGAGCACGGGCTCCAGGTGCGCCCAGTACCACGCGCCCTTCCCCTTGACCGCCTTGGCGCGCACCTGCAGCAGCGCCTCGTACCGCTTCCTGGCGGCCGCTTCCTCCGCGCCCATTGCACCAGCCACCGCCACAGCCGGAGCCTCCGCCACCGGCGGCGGAGGCCCCGACGCCGAGGCTCCCTCGTCGGCCGACATGGCGTCACGCGGCCGTCATGTCCGCGGTTACGTCGGTTGGGTTCTTTTTCGCGGGTGTGGCAAACCAAACTGGAAAGCAGGGATGGGATGAGAGAAAACGCGGAGGTGCTTCCCTCGCTGCACTATTTTTTGTGTTTTTCTCGGCTCCCAATTTTTATTGGCTGCTGTGCAATGCTACTAGAGGAGTGTGTATATGTAGGAATAGTATTTCTAGCTGCGATCCAGCAATGCCTCCAAAACCCAAACCCTCTCCTGTTCCTGGGTGTTCCCTTCTCTCTCTTGGTTTCTTGAGCCCGATACTTGCTCTCGGGTGCTGACTTGCAGGACCGTGTAGAGAGAGAACGCGAACTGCGAACCCAAAGGGGAGAGAGGGGAAGCCAAGCCAGGAACTCAGAGCCAAGAGGGCAAGCTTGGAATTTAAAGGCCAGCCTGAGCTGAGAACACACTTTCTCTCTCTACTACTTTTCCGTCTCTCCTTCCTCTGTGACCGCTGCAGTATGGACTGCTACCACAAATAGTACTGGTATTCTGGTATTTTTTGGGTGGTCTTTGGTAGGAGTTGACTGGCTGCTGCTACGCGGGGCAGGACTGGACTGCAAAGAGAGGAAGGAATGCTCTGATATCAGTAACGCCACTGTTTGCTTTACGGTACAACCCCGAAAGTAATATTATAAAAAAAGTGAGGGACTGGTACGGCCAGTGTTGTGCTGGGAGCAGCCCCCCCCCCCCCCCGGCGGCAATTATTGCGGTGGAACAGTTGGTGAGAGCCCACCGGGGAGGTTCTTTTTTGACAGGGCGGCAGGGATTGAACACTCGCTCGTCTAACATGTGTGGGAGGAAACAAAAATAAATTTGTTCCGGGTACTGTACAGCGTATTTGTTTTCTTGGAGATTGATTCTCGAGTGGTTGCCAACGCGAGGCGGTTTATCTAAAGGCATAGGGCCTAAATCGCTTACAACATAGACTTCAGATTTGTTGTGCAAAAGTTGAAGATTTTTAATCTCACAGTTGGAGAGGAGAAAAAAGCTATATCCACAAAAGAGATTTTATCTTTGAATTAAATTATTTAAAATTTTAAATTAAAAATCACGACTAAATTAGTTTTACTGAAACTGTGAAAACCAAGAAGCTTTCTTTGGATTTGTAAACCATGATAATGGGTAGAGTTCATGAGAGAGACTAATGTGGCAGCAACTGATTACCCGGGTACAAAATTTGGCAATGCAAAAAATAGTGAAATACGGAAGTTTTTATTATTGGAGTGTCTACTTGAATCAGTAGTGGTGGAAAAGACAGGTTAATTATTGCAATGTCCGTTTAGATGGGGCAATTCAATATTTCTAGAATTATTGAAATTTTATGAAAACAATGGTCATTATTTAGATGCTGCGTTGATAAAAATTCCTTTTGTATGTCTCTTTTTTTCTGTGAAATATTTAGGACCCCTTTTGAATTGCAAGAAAAATTTCTGAGTCACATGTGTTTTCTGTGAAATTCCTACAAAACGTGGGAGGAATTAATGGCTCTTGAATCACTGGGCATGTCAAATATTAGTGACATTCCAAATGCTAGTGACCAAATTATTAGTACAATGTTTCTACTACTAGGTCCTAATGATGTAAAAACACTATGAGACATTCATTTTTAAAGAAATATGAACAAAAGAACACCATTGATGAAATTTATACTCGCGCAACACACTATCATAAGGAAATTAGCAAAGAATATGATGCAAATATACAAAATAATGTAATTTTTTTTTTGTCTAGAGGACAAAACAACTACTCCCTCTAGTTTTAAAATATTGTTAACATCTTCTTTGACCACTCATCTTATTCAAAAAATTTATTCAGATATTCAAAATTTTTAGTCATAGTAAAAACCTTTAATAACAAAATTAATAATAAAATATTACAATTGGTCAAAAATCGATGATATTTTAAATCATCGGTATCAATATTTTAAAGCTAGGGGAGTATATAATTTCTTTTTTCACTTTTTACTAAATCAATTTTTTTCCTTATGCCAACTTTAACTTGTCTTACCATTAACAATGACAATATAAAGAAATAATAATATTCCCTTCACAAAAAGTTTCTGCTCAAACTTCACCGCTTTATTGCAGTACTTTTAATGGTAAAAAAAGAAAAGAAAAGTGGAGATCAGATTACCGCGCGCCGCTCACGCTCGTAAACAGATTACTGCCCGCGTGGATCTATAGATTACTGGTGCCCCTATAATACTAGCTCCAATACTCGTGCTAAAATTAAGAAAAAATATTAACTTAAGAAAATAATTATTAATATTAAAATTTGAAGTTTCTCATTTTTCACCATGGATATTAATATTAATCCAAAATAAATTTGTTTTGTTTTTCAACAACTTTCTTGATCTCATATATTAATTTCTAGTAATTTTATTTTTATTTTTTACTCTCTCCGTCCCAAAAACAAGTGACTTTTTTACGTTTTAAAATCAACACCGACTATTCAAGCTTAAAGTACTTCTAGTAATAAATTGGTTCACAATATAATAAATAATATTTTTACAATTTTTTGAATAAGATGAATAGTCAAAAATTGAAGTTTGAAAATCTAAAGCGACACTTATTTTTGGACGGAGGAAGTAACACTGTTACTTGTGGGCTTAATATATGGAAGACCCAGAAGAGCTTATTTGTTGGATTTGTAAAGTGTGTTTGTAGAGAGATTTTATTCATCAGATTTATAAAAAAAAACAACTCTGAGTATATTTTTTTGTGTCGAAGACGTTTTAGCAAGTGTATGTACAAAAAAGTTGTACTTTTCTAAAGAGTAGAAATTACTAATATTTCTTATAACTTTGCATAAGCATTGCCATGGTAACACAGATTACTTACTCCATTCTAAACTTGTTGTCGACTACAGTTTAAACTTAGATTAACATGGTGATAACACTACTTAACGAGAGAGTAGATGTACTCCTAGAGCAGCAGGCAATTACCGAAACATAGACGTTGCGTGCCATTGCCAGCCAGTGGCTACTGCCGTTAGCTGCGCTGTGCGCAATACTACACATGGCCGACGGATCGGTCGTACGTGGCATGGGGTACGCTTGCTGTGTTTTCGGTCGCTGGCCGGGGCCGGCGCCAGCTCGTAGTAGGCGCTAATGATTTAACCATCCGGCGGCCATACATTGGTGCTGGGCGCCGGGGTTAATAATTAAGCTGGAACCTGGAGCGAGCCGCAGCACACTGTGCCACGCTACGC
The DNA here is from genome assembly GCA_001602315.1 of Zoysia pacifica. Classification (NCBI taxonomy): domain Eukaryota; kingdom Viridiplantae; phylum Streptophyta; class Magnoliopsida; order Poales; family Poaceae; genus Zoysia; species Zoysia pacifica. Next base: position 246,903 of record BCLH01000075.1, read on the forward strand.
ACGACGTCGTAGACGTGGCCCCCCGGCGCGCCCGGCCGGTGTAGCGTACCCCACCGGCGTAGGAGCGTGCCAATTGCGGCCAGGGTCGCAGCGTGTAGGGAGTGTATTCACTGCGCGTCCAACACATGCATGTAACAGCTGGAGCTAAAACGGGTGGAGTACGCAGGGACTGTGTAGGAGCAGTATAGTCCCATGTGTTGATGTAGAGAGGTCGTAGGTATAGTCAGTACTCGTGTATACACAACATTGGTCCATAGTAGGTTCTTGTCTGGTCCTAAAAACAGCTGCCATTAATCTTAATTACTAGTACAAGATCCCATTAAGAAAAAGATAACTAGAGCTTCATAGCGTGGTAGGAGTACTCGGTACTCCAACACCGATTGAAAGCCGTCCAAGAAATCTCAACCTCAGTCCCGGCTTCGAGCATTCTTTTCTCCCCCCGGGGCGTGGGGGTCATCACCTGGCCCGGCCACGACACATTACACGAGTCAGCGGTACAGGAAAAAGGCGACGCCAGCTGAGACAGACCTGCGTATCGACCGGCCGCTCGCTTTAGCTACGTACGGCTCGAGACAGCTAGACGTACGTACGCCGGGCCCGCTCGTTCCATTTTATTTTTCGAGGACTTTTTTGTTTCATGTATTTGGACCATGCACGCACGCACGTACGCCCGCGTAGGCCGTGCCATGTGCCGGCGAACATGAACAGCGCTGAAGCCGGACGCCCGCTTCGTACTGTTTGCGCGAGGTTGGTTGCTGGGCTGAGCCCAGTTCTTCAAATGGGGGCCACCGGGTGTGCTGGCAGTTTGGTGTGTTCCATTTTTTTTTTCAATTCTTTATTAGCTATTAAAAAATTACAAATTTTTTATCAACCACCCAAAATTTTTAATTTCCTTATCAGCTAACAATGTTAACTTTTTTCTCTTATTAGCCACTCTTATATATTTAGAGACTTGAAAAAAACATGTTTGCCAAATCATTTTTCTACTAAATTTTCTCATTACCCATTTTAGTGATTGTGATACCAATCAGTTATATCTCATAAATTCACATTAGAGCCCACAAGCTTAAAAATATAAATAGTTTAAATTAAATTTTAAAATTTGAATTTAAAGTGAAAAATTTCCCTGTAAAAGTTTTATAACCCTAAATACCAAAAAACATCCACTAAAATGAGTACTTGATAAAACTTAGGAAAAATTGATAAAAGGGCAAAGGAGTCTTTTTCAAACTTGTAAATGTATAAGAGTGACGAATAAAGAAAAAAAGTTAATATAGATAGTTGATAAGAAAATTGAAAATTTTAAGTGACTACAAGTTTTTTTATGACTAATAAGGAATTTACTCTTTTTTTTTCCAAGTGTGGTGTGCACAATGACAACTGTAATAAGCGCGTAACTCTAGTCAAGGTCGTATTGTAGTATAACTTTTAGGACTATTTGGAGAGATACTGCTACAGTCTCCTAATGCTCACTCTATTCTTAAATCGTTGTTATTATTTATTTTTAACATTATTTTTTATATCTTTCTTATTTAAAAAGTAGTTCAAATGTGAAAAGTAATAAGTTATGTTTGAAATACCTTTGATCATAATGTAAATTATAGCAAAAGATATAATATTTATTTTTAAATAATATAAATTATCAAAGATGTCGACGCTCGACCTTCGGGTCCGGATCGACAGATATTTGGTTCGAGATGCTTTGCTAGTATGAAGATTCGTAGAGAGAGACACAAAGATTTAGACTGTTTCGGGTTTCCCGGATGATAACAACCCTATGTTCAGTGTGGTGTATATTATATGAGGTGATGAATGGCCAGTGAGAATCTCGAGAGAGAGTGGAAGGTGTCCTGGGTGAGTGAGAGCCGCCTAGGTGAGTCCCCCCATCCCCTATGGGTATCTCTCCGTGTCCCTTTTATAATTTAAGGGATGAGGGGTTACAAATATGGTTGTTTCTAGGGCCATAATGGTATTAACGACCATAAGAAAGAGTGAATACAGGGGTTGCTAATGTCATAAATGCGGGGATCACTAGTGCCCATTAGTAATGTAGTCGTGTTCTCCATCTTGAATGAGACTTTGATGATGTCAGTTATAGCTACTCTTAATCAGTATTCTTGCGGAAGGTACCCGATCTTCTAGAGGTGACTTCGGGTCTGAGAATATCATTTTTTGCTGTGCATGTTTGGGATTCTAATTTCTATGGTAACAAAATAAGCCCTCGAGCTTGCCTTCCAATGCCGCTATCTTCTGTATTCAGGAATTTATCTTCAGTCTTCAAAAATTTGTCTTCGATCTTCGGAAATTTGTCTTTAAGAACTTGTCTTTGGTCTTTAGGAATTCATTTTCAAGAACTTATCTTCGGTCTTCCGGGATTCGCCTATGCAAGTGCGCCTATGTCGTTTCCTATGTATGTTTATACCATCAGGTATTGTCCTTTTGGCCGTTAACAGCAATGCTTGCATCTTTATTGTTGTCTTGAGTTCACCTTGATTCTTGTATCTTGTAAAACCGGTAGTAGGAGGTAAGCTCTTCAAAAGGAGGGTGTCATAAAATATCTTATAGTGTATCATAAAGTCCGAACATGCATAATTTGAATAACCATTTGGTAGCCGAGGTCTTCAAAAATATGTCAAAGCCACAAGGTCTTTAAAAATATGACAAAGCCACCAGGTCTTCAAAAATATGACAGAGTCATAAGGTTTTCATATTGTCACTGATTTTATTTGATGCAGTAACTTGTCTTCTTTATGAACTGATAGAGAAATAATAAATTTAGCTTTGCTTGTACTAAAGCTGGAGAGTATAAATAACCCCTTTTTGCTTAATGAATTTTTGTGCTGAATTCATCATTCTTATTGTTATAAAGCCACACCTGAATGCTGATAGGTGCCTTCAAAAACTTCAAAACTTCAAAAAATTGAGACAGATTTATATGATAGTAGCCCCCAACTCTTTATAGAAGGTGCTTGTATGAAGAGTAATATTCTGTCGAAAAAATAGTACGAAGCCCCTAAGCGTATGCTCGGGTCAATATGTATCATTGTATCCTGACAAGGTTGTGGCGCGGGTTTATTTTTCATTCCGAGCCGGTCCGAAGTGAGGTAATAATTGGACAAAATAATATCAAGCCCCCCGAGCTCTTGCTCGGGTCAATATGTATTGCCGGATCTTTATACGGATGTGGTGCAGGTTTATTTTAGTTCTGCCTGATCCAAAGTGGAGTAATTATTTCTGCAGGAAAGAAAATAATATAGAGCCCCCGAGCTCCTGCTCGGGTCATCGTATGTCATTGAATCCTGATAAGGATGCAGTGCAAGTTTTTTATTCGGACCCTATCTAAAGTAAGATTTGTATGCACATTAGATGGGTTTGTTAAGTACTTAAACCTTGAGACAGGTCGCCGTACAAAACGTCAGCGTCATCTGAAGTCATATGTGAGATGCCCATGGTGGGTAAGTGTAATTAAGCTCAAGTTGAGACTACACCGGGTAGCAACTTGATTAGACTGCTGGAGTCGCTCAGGAGTATATGTCTTATTGAACCGAGCATGCTGCTAAGATCGAGAGCCTAAGTTGAAGTAAAGCGCCTTATTGAACCATACCACATGGCTAAGGCTCTCGCCTGGTGTTGGTGATATGAGAAGATCGTTTGTGACCTGAGAAGGCCGTTTGTGCTGTAATTCCTGTAAACCAGCGAGTGGTTAGGAAAATAGCTGAATTTAAGGGCAAATGCGCCTACCCGATATGATTGAAAAGTCAATGAATCTGTAGAGAAAATATTTGTAGCAGTAGAATATTCCAAAGAACTCCAGATAAATAGTGAGATAACTGTATGTGAATAACCAATAATAAATTATGGAATAAATGGCTCATTTGTCAATAAAATGCGCATTAGTGAGATAGCCATGCATATTAGCACCAGTGCTATTAGTGGCATAAACAATAGTAACCACCGAGTGTTAATATGGCCTTTATGGTTGAGAGAAATATTCCAATAATAAGATCCAGTTGAATATCCATATAGCCAGTAAAGCAATTGAAGATGAAAAATAGCTGAGTTAATTGTCTGCTCATTGATGTCATGCACATTAGTGGCATAACTAATAGTAACTCCCAAGCATTATGGCTCTATAAAAATGAATATTTCAACAATCAATGAGATATGGATGAAAATCCTCACTCAGTCAATTGAAGGTGAGCAATGGCAAAGATAAATATTTGATCTTTAATGTCATGCGCATTGATAGCGTAGCATTAACTAATAGAAAATTAGCACTATATTCATTGTGGAAATGAATAGTCCAATAACTAGTGAGATTCTGACGAGAATTCTAATATAAATATCTGACGATTAATAATATTCTGGCTGAGGATCCAGAATGGTCAATGGGATTCTGGTTGAAGATCTTAAATGATCAATAAAATTCCGGTTTAATATTCTGGCTGAGGATCCAGAATGGTCAATGGGATTCTGGTTGAAGATCTTAAATGATCAATAAAATTCCGGTTGGAGATCCACACTGATAAATAATATTCCTGTGGAAAATCCAGAATGACATATAATATTCTGCGTGAATGTCTAGAATGATAAAAATTCTAGAAACCTGCTTAGATATACTGCTAGAAAATAGGGTTAAAAATATCCCTGTTAGCTGGTAATAGGCAGGTAAATATTGTGGTAGAATATTTAAGAAATAAATTTTGTAGTACACATGGCACTGATATGTGTAAAATAAATAAGTGCTTGATAAAGTAATCGTAAAAATATGAGTTTGGATCTGCTCTAAACTCCATTCTGATGAATGTAGTATGTGCATGTAAAGAAAATGAGCAGTTACGCTGTAAAAAATTAGAATATAAGGAGAAAGTTTGATCAGCTTATCTTGACCTAGTGTAATGTCTGGGTAACTTGCTTTGGTGGCGATAAGTAGCCTTTGAGCTTCAGAAGGAAGATATGTGTACAAACCTTACGCCAGTATATTTATGGTTCGCCCGAGAGAGCCTTCGAGTATAGGTCAGGATATTTGTTGATGAATCTTTTTTATAGAACAACTGATATGTTGTTGAAGAGTCTACTTCGACTTCGAGTGGCTGGCATAGCTATTAGTTAGGATTTCGACTGTGGGTCTTGTCTTCGGGCGCTTTATAGAATTCCGGACCCGAAGAGCGCACAACAGGTAGCACAACTGATAAGTGGTCGGGAGTCAAGCAAAAAAGAATATTATGTGGTGAACACATATATTAAGTTTATGAATGGATAAATAGGAAAAAATCCTGATCGGAAATAAATGGTAGGAAGGAAACTTTCTTGTTACTTGTTTAGTAGCGGCTTTGTCCTCCTCGAGGGGTTTCATCGACTTTGGGAGATCGACTTCCGGAGATTTGACTTCGGGAGGTCTAACTGTGGGAGATTTGATATTGTGAGATCTGACTTGAAGAGATTTGACATCGGAAGATATGACATCGGCCAATCTGACTTTAGGAGATTTGACATTGGGAGATATGACATCGAGCGATATGACTTCGGAAGATTTGACATCGAGAGATTTGATATCAAGAGATCTGACATCAAGATATCTGACATCTGAAAATTTGGTGCTTGAAGTGTTTCTGGAAGGCTGATGTTGCCTAAACTCCTAAATTGTAGAGTCGATGTAGACGAACTTGGTGGAAACCACAGTGAGCCACGATCTGGCCTTCTTCTTGACATCGGTGGCGATGAATCGATCAAGATGAATGCACGCATGCATTGAAGATTTGTTAAAATCTTAATGAATCTTCAATAATCCGCCCCTTTCTGGCGCGCCTCTGTCGACGCTCGACCTTCGGGTCGGGATCGGCAGATATTTGATTCGAGACGCTTTGCTAGTATGAAGATTCATCAAAAGAGAGACACAAAGATTTAGACTAGTTTGAGCCTCCTAGAGGATAACAACTCTATGTCCAGTGCGACGTATATTATATGAGGTGGCAAATGGCCGGGGAGAATGTCTTCCCGAGAGGGAGTGGAAGGTGTCCTAGGTGAGTGAGAGCCGCTTGGGCGAGTCCCCCGATCCCCCTATGGTATCTCCCCATGTCCCTTTTATAGTTCATGGATGAGAGGTTACACATGCGACTGTTTATAGACTATAATGGTATTAACGACCATAAGAAAGAGTGAATACAGGGGTTACTAGTGTTATAAATACAGAGATTATTAGTGCCCATTAATAATGTAGCTGTTTTCTCTGTCTTGAATGAGACTTTGATGACGTCAATTATAGCTCCCCTTGATCAGTATTCTTCCGGAAGGTACCCGATCCTTCAGAGGTGACTTCGGATCTGATAATATCATTTTTTGCTGTGCATGTTCGGAATTCTGATTTTTATGTTAACGACAAAAGATAATATTAAAAATCAATGACGATAATAATTTAATAATAGAGAGAGTAACTTACAGGGGCAAATCGAGGTACAGGGAGATGGCAAATGTCGTCGACGTTGGAGGACGATCTGCGGGGCATGCCTAGCAGGGCATTGTTTTGGCATGGCATGTTGAAGAAAATGCCACAGAGGACCAAGAGAACGATCAAAACAAAAGAGAATGATTTCAGATGTAAATTGACCCATGTAAGAACTGTTGTTTTAGAAAGGAAAAAGTTTATTTTACTTTCCAAACAATTCACTTTGTCGGTCTAGCACCCTAAACAAAAGTTTGGCTCAATTTACTCCCTCAACCTATTCAAATTGATGCAATTAATCTACCCCCTATGTAATTTATCATTATTGTTTCTCTTTATACAATTTGAATTTTGAAGCTCAAATTTTATACAAATATAAATGATAATACCCTTAAGAAAATATATTACAACTTTTCAAGTTACTTACTATGTTTTTTTATATACAGGTTATTAAGATACTATTAGATATTAGATGCTATTGAAAAATTTAATATGATTATTTGAACATAGGAAATGATATCATCTACCACCATGCAAATTTGAGCTCCATACTCAAATTTTAAAAAGAGAAAAAGATATAAATTGCATAATGGGGTAGATTGTTCTAATTTGAATAGTTTGAGAGAGTAAATTGAGCCAATGTTTTGTTTTGGAGGGTTAAGTTAACAAAGTGAAATGTTTGGGGGTCGGGGGAGGGGGAGTAAAATGAACTTTTTCCTTTAGAAATAATAGTGGTTCTCTAAATTGTATAGATATCGAATTTCATTGAAATGTTCGTAAACCGTTAGTTGTGCTAGGATTACCACAAGCAAAAGTAACAAAGTGTGGACCTAACTCTATTTATTAACGATAATGAATCCGATAATGTAAAGATTTGTACGATTAAAATTTCATTTCACAAACACAAGGATTTCTAACCTCCAACCTTGCCTTGTCCAGAGCTCTAGGAGCTCTCAGTCCTCAGTTAGGCCACCTTTGGAATGTAGAAATTTCACATTAATCAGATAGAGGTATTAGAAAAAAGTTTCAACTTCATACGAAGAACACAAGTAGGAATTAACCAACGTCGACGATAGCAGGGGTTTGCGCAATTTACCTGCCGTACTCTCTCTGTTCTTAAATCGTTGGTGTTGTTAACTTCTAATATCAATTTTAATTATTTGTCTTATTCAAAGGTTTTTGATAAATATCATATATTTTGGTATAGTTTGATTTATTAAAGTTATTTGTATCACACCTTATTATTTTACACATTTGAACTAATTTTTTAAATAAGACAAATAATTAAGAGTAAATTTCACAAAACTACATATATTTTGTCACTATTATCATAAAACTATAAATTTAAGTCATATTTTCATAAATTTACAGATTTTGTATCTAATTTTTACAAAACTACAGGTTTTGTATCTAAATTATAACAAAACTACAGATTTTATATATATATCGCTGAAATTACTGTAGCAAATATGTAGTTTTTTAAAACTATGACTTAAATATGGAGTTTTGTAATAATATAGGTAAAATACTTGTAATTTTGTGAAATTTAGTCAATATCGACATCTATTTAGAAACAGATGGAGTACATGTGCGCATGATTGACACCACCTGCTTTGCTCCTGTGCTTTGACAACCTTGTACATGCAGTGCGCGGGGTTCGAAATTACTGGTGAATCGGTGGACTTTTTGTGAGGGCGAAACATTTATTTACTTCTACTGCTATTTCTGCCTTGAGATTGTATTAATCCTCTAGTATAAAGATGGACAATGTACCAATAAAAACAATTAGAAAGCCTATAGTGTACCGCCAAAACAACTTAAATTAAATGCCCATCTAGTGTGCTTGCCGCTGACGATATTTTTCACCCCTGGAGTAACAACAGGTGGTCTGCCCTGGCCTATCAGAGAATATGATCAGTTGACCCTGTGAGACGTGCACGGCAGCGGCGCGTTAAAAGCTTCTCGCACGCACGACGTACATGCAGTCAGCCAGGGAGAAACCTAGCTAGCGTAGCAGACACCACGTCCAAAAGGCACACGACAGACAGGAGCAAGTGCTCGATGTAACGCGCGCAGCACGTCCGCTGAGGTGAACGGCGGGACGGCCGGCCGGCCAGCCGGCACGTTGAGTAGTGCGTGGACCGGCGGATTCTTGCACCGCGCCGTGAGCAAACACCCGTCCGCGTGCGTTCGTCAGCTGCCAGCCGGGTCGTGTCGCCGCGCCCTTGATAGCTTGGCCGTCCGTCCGGCGGTGTGTCTCAGAGCTGCCGCCGTGGCCCGTGGCGCGCAGCATCCATGTTTTCACCGGAGAAAGAGAAAGAGACGATCTGAAGCCCTTCTGAACGTCGGTAACAGTTCGCATCGTCGTTATCAACCGGGTGGAGAAGGAAAGGGACTGATTATAATGGAGAAATGCAAGGGACGTGTCAGGGTCTGGAACTCATTTACGTTTCCAGTATGCATGGGACGTCGTCGTCTCGCGCTGACTGTGTCACTGGTCACCGTCGTCGTCGTCGTGACCATTTCCAGGACACTTTCGACGCCGCTCTGTCCAATCTGCCGAGTGGTCACTTGCAATGTACGTGTAGTCCTGTAGTACGTACTGATTCAAGTCGTGCATGCACGCTGCGTGCATCTGCATGGGCCATGCGCGCATGTGAAGTAGGTTGGCGCAGAGGCCGGGAAACAGGATAGAGAGAGGTTACGTTAAAGTTACCCATATACAGACTTTCGATCAATGATTAGAGGTTGGTCGTGTGTAAGTTGCCAGCCTGCCGCGGTTTTTGCATGGTTCAATGGACTTCGAAGAGCGTTTAGTAAAACCTCAAACGTACGTCTAATTTGGAAAAAAATTTGTTAAATTCGTCGTAAAATGGAGAACCGTTGATATTTCTTTCTGTTGGTGAATCAACATTATTTTACTGGTGTCAAGTATCGTTAATACGCTAGACGAAGATACAAACGACTTCAGCCAGACAAAAAAAAAAAATTGACCAACAGCCCTTTCAAAAAGAAAAGAAAAGAAAGAGAAGTAATTGACCAAAAGATGAAAACGATACGGCCTGTGTTGGGTTGTTTTTGGTCCCCAAACCAGAGCGTCGTTTGCATCACTTTTGACTTTGACGCTCTTTCTGGCCAGCGAAATGAAGGCCTAGCTGACTAGCTAGCTCGCTCGCTCGCTCATCAGTCATCATGCACGTCTTCCACGAAATCAGCACGTTTCCATTCCATATGTACTGGCGGCAGCGTACGGCGCGTATTTGTGAACGAACAACAATGCATGGACGGTCCATGTATAAGCTATTTCCCATGTATTTTGGTGCCCAGATGCAGAGTTGCTACACGGTAAAAAAAAACCAGCAAAATCACGTATAAACACAGTACGTAGGGTAGTGGGGCACTTAGATCATCTGGAAACATATGCGTCCAGCATCCATCAGCTTTTTCGCTGAATGATTAGGCCTTCCATGCATGGGCACCTGACCTACACCCATGGAGTTCTAGTGGTGTCTTTTCACTACCTGTGCTTATGTCCCCATGCACGTCGAACACTCCAGCTTCTACAAAGCTTTTCCGGGTGCTACAGATCTCACCCTTGGTTGTCAAAGTTAGAGCCACACACTTGGTGCATGGTTGCAATGGAAGAAACACAGACATGACGATGGACCTTGAGGCTTGAGGTCTTGATCAAATTTCTGCTCTCTTGAAGAATCGCCGGATCTAATAAACTAAAAAAGCCTCAACGATGGCGGGAATGTACTTTATGTAGTGCAGTTACTACTGCCAGCAGCTAAGCTGCATGCTGGACGACGGTGACCTCGGCCACAGTCGACACATTCACGTTGCGCAGTTATTCTTCTGGACAGACGGATCGATGGCCCGGCCAGCCGGCCGGCAGGCCGACGGTGAACTCGCGGCAGCGTACGGCGCGTGCCGACGACCGTCTGCCGGCCTCTCTGCGGAGCGAAAGCAAAAGGCACGCAGCGAGTGAGTGCGTCATCCCCACAGGGTTCGACATTATTTCCGTCTTCGCAGCAGACAGCGGCAGCAAAAAGGTGCCGATGGTAACGTGTCCGGGAAAAAGACCACGGTTTGCTAGCGCGTCGCGAGGCAACGTACAGGAGTCGCCACGGTGGCTCGTAGTGCCGCGCTACAGTTCCCCCGGTCTTTTTACGTGCATGATCAAGGGGTCGGGGCGGTGAAACCGTAAAAGAATAGTAGTACGGGATCTCTTTTCTTTTGCATGTACGACATTTCTTCTGTTTATTGGTACACTTCGCTGTGATTCTCCTGTTACACTCGTCTTTTGTTTATTTACGCACAGTTGTTTCTCATATTATCAATGAATCTATCTTTATGATTTATAACAATTGAATTTGTTCTTTAAACTCCTCACATTAGAACCTGGGTTGTGAACTAAGGTGGTGTTTGGTTTCAATATTGTAACGGTATCGTAATGGCAATTGGTTGCCGGTGTAATCGTCATCAAAGTATGACATTACGGACTTTGTTTGATTCGGTTATATAATGGTTTCCCATTTCAATAAATTGTTTGGTTGAGAGAATACGTAACATAATCAAATCAAATGTGACATCTAAGATCAAATTAAATGTTACTCCCTCCGTCTCTTTTTACAAGTCGTTTTAGGTTTGAGCACGTGAATCAAGAAAAGTGGAAATGGTAGAATGTTTTCAAAAAGAGGAGAGAAAAAATTATCTTGGAAAGTAAGAACGACTTATAATTTGGGAAATTAAGGAGTTCAGATTGATTTATAATTTGGGACCAATGGAGTATCACATTTTCTACTCATTACACATGATTCCAACAAAATATTACTGATTCAATGTCTAGATCAAATCAAATATTACTGATCCAATAAAATATCACAGAAATCCAATCAAATCAGATGTGACCACATTTTTCACTCGTTGCATCCAATGAACTATCATGACCTAGAAATAGAAATTCAGATACACTTGGCAACCCACATTTTTTACTCGTTGCATATACAGTGAACTATCATGACCTAGATAAAACCACCAGAAACAGAAATGGAGATAAAATCACTAGAAACATAGCAATGCGCACCAGGGTTCACTACAAACATCTGTCTCTTAATTGTTGCAATACACAGAAGCAGAGCACCAGAAAATTACATGTTTTCAAAACAGAGCATCAGAAACAAATTGCATGTTTTCTGAACCAGATCACCAGAAACTGAAGTTAACAAACCTAGACAATCTATATGACAGTAGCAGACAAGCATGCTTAAATTGGTCATCAAACGAGAAGTAATAGACACCTCCATATGGCAGTAGCAGACAACTTCAACATAAGGCAATAATAGAAAACCTCGGTAACAGACAACATGTTCTCCATCAGGCTATTGATAGTGCAGCAGAAGCTCCTCAATAATGTCGATTTGTGCATTATCTACAAAAAGCAATATATCGGTATATTAGGAACTGCATTTGACATTAAACTTGAGTGGAAAAGTAGGACAAAATCAAATATACTATTAAATGGTAACTGACTAGACAACATACTACTGAATATACTATTTTCCATTTCTAATGGATAATTGACCAGGACCATACTACGGAATGCTCACACAATAGAAAGTTAAACTTTGAAACTATATATATTTAGGTTGTTTATTAGAATATGGCTAATTAAAGAATGAAAATAGAACTAAATTCGGAGAAATAGTGTTCAGTTTCAGTTACCATGAGGCATGTTCACAATGTATTCCCTCCTTAGTGCATCAGGAAAATGCAAATAGCATTGCCCATTTGATCTAGCATTTCCACAAACACACTAGCAGCATTATTTCTCCTAGCTTCTTCTAGGGATCTTCACTCATTACCCTCCCATGATTCATAGCTTCACGCTCCATAGCCTATGCCATCATCTTAACTGACTTGATCACAACTTTTAGATCACCACTCACTTCATTGAACATGTCAAGAAGTGGGTCACCTGATATACATCCTTACCTTTCCACTCTTTCTTGCGCTTCTTTGAGCTTGATGATGTTCAGTCAGCAGATCCTCTAGGTGTTTCTCTAAAAGTTCTATCCTCTTCTTCCTCTTGTTCATTACCATTTCCAGTAGCCAATTCTTGCTCCAAGTTGTTGACAGCATCAGTGAGATCTTCTGCACCTTCATCAATGGTCATATCCTATGAGTATATTGCTGACAGTACATCATAGTAGGGAAAGAGAACTCTATACAAACTTTTGGCATCAACATTATTTTGTGATAACGAACTATAAAAATAATTATGAGATGGAAGTAAACAAAAGGGTATTTTTAGAACAGAACAGATTAGAACAAAATCATCACATGATAGGACAAAGCAGAACAGAATCATCACAAAACAAAGAGAACAAGAGATATGATACAAAAATTAATATTTCAGGACAGAACAAAATCAAATTAATTTTCAAGCTATTGAACTACAGAAACAAGGAATGTTTAGGCTACTGAACTAAAGAAACAGAAACGAGAAACTATAGAGATGTACCTTGCAGTGCACCTCGTATTATTGTTTCTCACATTGAAGACCATTCCTGTTGCTATCCCAAGTGAAGCCACTCTTATTAAGCATCTGCTCCATTGCAACACTTAGTCTTGAAGTACCTTCACCTTGAATCTTTATGTGGAACTTCCAATATTTTTGCATCGAGCAGCTTTTCAGCTAGGCAGGCTTAAGTTCTAAGGTGTAATCATTCCTGCGGGCTCCCATCACTCTTCCACCTAGGATCAAAAGAGATATCGTGCAATGCTTTGAGCAACTCGTCATCTTTGATTGTGTTCCACTTTCTTTTGTTCTTCTCTCTACCACACACACTTGTGGAACTCGTCGAACAGTCCATGACTGCAAAACAATGGTACTATGTCAAAAACACATTTTATAAGCTATTATCCAACAAAAATTCAGAAGTACTACGAAAACAAAAAACACACCTCAATGAGAGCTAGAAGACCTATAAGTATTATACATCCATTGCGCAAGAGAAACTCTGAAATTTGTCCATTCATTTGAGGTTAAGATACCCATGATAAATTCTGGTTCACTCACTTCTCTCTCACTGATTTCTATTGAATCTGTTATTGACTGTTCTTCACTCTCCATAGGATCTCTAGACATCTTTTGCAAAATTAAATTTTGTAGAAGGGCACATGCCATTATTATACATAATTGCATCTTTATAGGAAAATAATAAGCACATCTCAAAATCGTCCATCGTCCCTTTAACATTCCAAAGCTTCTCTCTATAATGTTTCTTACAAGGTATGACACATATTGAAGTACTCTACACTATGTGGTGGATTTTGAGCTGTCCAACCACCCAAATGGTACCACTGACCTCGATATGGAGCTAAAAATCTATTTGCATTAGTATATCCAGCATTCACAAGATAGTAGCATCCTTGAGGTACACGCAAATCCATTCGGTCTCGAAATCGCATCTTGAAGCACTTGGCCATCGCGTGCCGAGCCCTCCCAACCAGGCAACACAATCATATCCAGTGCACAAACACCCAAAACATTTGTAATAATGTCTACCTTTCTTGATCAATACATTCTGTCAACGTTTTCTGTCACTAGCACAGTAGAATTTGTGTATCGGAGAGGGGTTAGTGCATACTCCTCATTGAGGTGGCCTAGACTACGGGAGACTCAACAGATTTTAGCCTGGTTCGGGCTGTCATGGAGACATAATACCCTACGTCCAGGATCAGGTGTGTATAGATAGTAGAACTTGATCGATGGGGTTATCGAGGGATGCTAAGTGTTGTGTGTGTGTGTTTCAACTCAGTTGCTTGATTGCTCATGTCATGTTCTATTGCTCATATGTCGATCTAGGGTCCCTGACATGACCTAATATAGGGGTCGGAGGGATTACAATGGCTTGGTGCCCAAGTAAATGGGTGGCCCCTGACATGTGGGACTACAAGCATCTAGAGTTGTTACAACCAGTTGCCTCTGAGCGTCAAGTCATTGTGTCGTCATCCTTGTCTTTATCCTTTGTCCAGCACAGGCGGCCAACTCTTCCCTCCAACGTCCAGTAGACCACGCCTGCTACATAGTGTCAAAAATCTTCAAGTTTGTCAGGGGTTGGTCGTTCGAACGCGATGCCCGACCTGGGGTCGGACGAGAGGGGCGACGCTAGATCCATAGGTCGGACGGGCCTTGGCTTGGTGGAATCGACCTGTGGCTTGTGATATGATGGGTCATCTTTCATGGCTTAGCCTTTTGAGTGGGCTGAAATCGTGGATACCCTTGGTATATGATCCCAACTGTAGCCCTCGAGTCCTGCGCCGTTTGCAGCTATGTTGAAACGGTGCAGGGCTGGACCATGTAGTCTTCATGCTTTTTATTTGACTCGTAATGGTCAGTCTTATGGGGGGCGTGTGAGCACGCCCTTAGGGCGTAGCCTCGAGCCGCTGAGTGATCCGAAGGGGTGATCGGAGGACTTGAAATGTCTTCGAGAAGTGATGATGGGATCCGACCTTCAAGGGTCGGAGATGCGGTTTAGGCTTTCAGATAGCTGAGTTGCAGGGTTGAAACCCTTTTAATGAGGGACCATGATCTGGTACATTTGACCGATAAGGGTCGGATTGATGAATTTGGCTTTTAGGTAGCTGAATCGTAGGGTCAGAACCCTTTTGTTGAGGAACATATCCTCATTCGTTCGTCTGCTTGAGGTCGGATAGAGAGGCTTGAGCCACCTGACCGTCAGGGCCAAGATTCAGATTGGTTCATGACCATCCTTAAAAAGTTAAGTGCTTAGGCCGGACCACTCTTGGTTGATCCGGAGTGTGGGTCCAGATCTCGCCGGTAAGTTGAGATCTTCGGGAGCAAACTCGAGGATCGAACGGTCTCACCATGTTGCATGGACGGTGGATCTTGATTGCAAAAAAGATAACCGCTTTAGAGATCAGACGGCTAGAGCTCAACACTTCGCGCACGTGGCGCTCGAGCCATCTGCCAGGCATTTATGCCATTGTCAGATGCGTGCGTGTCACATCAGGTGGGTGGCGGCACTAATGCGCTGCTCGGGCCAACTCTCGACAGGCGAGACTAGAGAATGCGGGTGCCCAACAGTTCGAGCGTCCCATTAGGCAGTAACTACACACGTCGCTTCATGGATCGTGGGGCACTCGCCCTTTTACAGTATTGACCTTGCTGAAATCGGAGTTTCCAGTTTAGGACACCAGAACTTCCAGTTTTCTTCGAATGCAAATTTTGGTTATCAATACTAAGGTTATCTAACACAAAGAACATGTGTAGACTATCTTCTAACTTTCTTCATCCAGGAACAACAAAAACTATGTAGCCTGGGGTAGAGAATGGTTTTCAAGATGTGTCTGGGACAAGTTAAGGTCAATTCCTAGCGTATTACTTCGTGTAATGGTTCCTCCTTCATCATATGCTGCTCGATCTTCTAGCACTACTATGTGCCCGAATATGAAGGATTTCAAAGGATGGAGAGGGCTGTCACCACCTACCACCTACCTCTACAGATCGTAGAGTACGCAATAAAATAAGGTAACCACTATCTTAAACATCATGTTTATGAAGTAAGTTACTACTTTAACCCCATGCGTAAATAAGAACTAAGGTACTTTAGATAATATAGTGCGATGAACCCCCAAAGCAATAGGAACTAGATCTTATTAAATCAACAGACTAAATGAACATATAAGAAAATCACAAACACTTGAATCCAAGAAGCATTTGTAGAGGTACAAGCTTGGAGATTGTTTCAACATGTTCGCTACTCGTCCCAGCGCCCCTCGCGAGCAGCACCGATGTACAGTGTTGGAGAAGAGACGGACATGCTCGCCTCTCCTAGACATGATCCTTGGAGACACTCGTTGGGGTACAAGTGTGGAGAAGATGCCAACAAGGCCAGCACTTTCCCTTGATACCCTTAACTCTCTCCCTATCTTCTAAACACTAAGAACTAGTGTTAATGTCAATGGAGTGGTGCTCTTTGCCTTCTTGTGTTGTGTCTTGAAGTGAGGGAGGTGCCCCTCCTTTTATAGCTGGCGAGAGGTGGTTCCTCAAAGTAATATTCACCGGCATGCGTGCGAGAACGACTTGGTAGGCATGCCAATACTTCATTGATCAAAACTTAGCGTGAAAGACGTTAGTTGAAAGTCAGCTGACAAGGCCGGCCAAAGATCGTCACCAGAGGCGCTAGCAATGAGTCAACCTAGAATTAGGTGGCTCCTTTGGGTACCCTAAGGCATGTACCACTGGTCAATGGTCATTCTGAGCATGTTTACGTCCCTTTGTGAGCTCGAATCCATGCTCTTGTCTCTGATTTCTTGGAAGTGTGTTTTCTCTTTTAGATGCTTATGCTTTCCCTCGCAATTCCAACTATAAATTAGCTGTATGCATAATTTCACCGATTGTTGTAGAAATAGTTAGTATAAAGTACTACCACTATGTTGGTTGTCACTTTTATATTCTTTATGCAGGAATTTGACGGTCAAATATGGGTTTTAAGGACCGCTAGCAGGTTCCAACACCTAGCTACCAACTCATCAGGTCCCACCCGACTACCAAGACAGAATGAACCAAAACCAACCAACCTGTAGAATGGAGCAAATCATGAAGCAATCCATGCCGCCCTTGACCGTGAGCATGACTATCATGATAGTTTTATCTCTTGAAAGTTTGTGCAGATTCACCACAAGTTGTGATTTTATCTCCTGCTGTCAGGTGGACTAAAGCCTACATCCTGCTCATACCTACTGATACCCTGCATATTTCCTAAATTGTGTGGCTAGGAATCACTACAAAGCTTTTACATTGTGTCACCCATCCTGTATGTGTTGTTCTTTAGGTACCACTTATATCGCCAATGAATCTCGGAAAATAAATAAAGACTTGGTATTTTTTGCATGTATTTTATTTCAAATAATGTAGTTCCACTTGTTGGAGAAAATATATATTCAAGTGAAAATCAACTTTATAAATTGATGATCCAACATGGCGAAAGTTAACAAACCGATGAATCTGATGGTGCCATGTGGCAATGAGTCAACCTACAGAGATAGAAAGAATATCCTGAAAAATCTCCAGAACAATCCCGCGCAAGACCCATCAAAAGGGGGACACAGCCGAAGATGGGCTCAAGGTCCAACTGTCAGATCGACCGACCCATTGGCTCCTTTTCTTGGTGGTGTCCACATGTTGGTTTTCCCAGGCTTTTTAACTTCCCCACCTTGCTAAAGCCTATCAATAGGACCCCTTTCCCTCACTTGGAGATACACCACATTTCGGACTTTTCACTCATACTCATTAGTTCTCTAAGTGACATTAGGTTGGAGGACACTTTCCCTAGTTCCCAAGTCATCTTAGATGAGTTAGTGAGCATTTTTTTCATGTATCTTTTCTCTTTTATGTTGACTTTGACCTTTAATGAAGATACAATTTTCTTTTATTATGTCTCCTTTATTATAGTTGTATTTATATTTATGGGAAGTTGTTCTAGTTTGATGTATTTGTCTATAGACTTAGGTATGATTATACTAAGTAGAGCCTACGTATTATATTAGTGAATGCATATTTAGGCATTTATGCTATGATATTGGTTCAATGTACTTTTTAGTATGTTTTAGTCCTAGCTCTGCTATTTGGAAGGGTTAAAGTATAGCTGGATAATATGGACACGGTGTCTGAGTTATTCACCTTCAATTAATGCGGGTGTGCCCCACAGTTTATAAAGGTAGGCGGCAGGTGGTGTCAGTCATGTCCATCATTTGTAATCCTTCACGTTCGGGTATGACATATGATCTATTAAGATGGTGCACTTTGGCTTGTTAATCCAATCAGATGGTATCACCTCGGTAGTGCTTGGGTGCCTAATGTATTGATTAGGTAATATGTATACTCATGAGACTAATTTAGTAAGTATATATGAAACTTGACTTGCCCATATGTTTGCAACTAAATTGTAATTTGAATAAAGTGTAGTAGTCCCATGTGTGTGTCTACTATCCTATTCATTTATGCTTACCCCTGTTTTAGACTTAGTTATTTCAATATGAGTAGTCTTGCCTTGAAATAGTCCTTAGAATAAATTCTACCCAAATACTGCCTATGCCTTCCTTTGGAATAAATACGATAGCCAGAAATACTCCTGGGTGAAATGTTACAATGGTAATTCTGTAACAGCCCAGGCCCAAATACGGCTCATGCCTCACGCACACGCTGTATGGGCCACACCTACACAGCAACCCGCTTACGCTTTCGTCTTTGTTTCGCGTAAAAAAGTTAATTCGGGTTTACTATACTTTTGATCCTTGGCTATTTATGTTGATCCATCTCTCTTTGAACTAGCAAGGTGGGACTAATCTCAAGGTTTTCTCCCACCACAAGCCATGGGAGTTAGGCCTCTTCCCATGGGCCTTACAAAGTCTATGTGCTTTAAGAATCCATTCTAATTTAATATGATTTTACTATAACTAGTACTTATGTCATCCTCAAGATGATGTAATAAATGCTAATATTATGCACTCGCTAAAGTTTCACCGCCGCAACATCTATATAATCTAGTTTATTTCCGCCGTAGAAGCTGCCTGTTGCGCCACTACACCGTCTAATAGTACATCCTAAGCTAGAAAACCACCAATTAGTTGGCCATGCCTACCCATATAAGCTTTATGATTGCACTGTAAAGTTGTGTTAAAGGATCCACGAAATGGTCCTTCGAATCTAGAGAAGGCATGAACACATACCATAAACACCGAATACCAACCAAATTCATCATACCAAACCATCCATCCTGTTCAAATTCTCTATTCATAAATTTTTTTCATTTTATTTAATATTAGTTGTAATAATATTATTAATCATTTTTATATGGTACAAGTTTTTACCAAACCCAACTAATATAGCAATGCTAACCATATAACCAACTACTAGCATACCCATACACCATGAACTAGATTTCAATGAATAATGAGGAAAAATCTAAGTAAACCCTACATAGGATTTCAATTTGAGGCTAGCATGCACTAAATAAATTTCTATATCCTCCTAATTAGGTACAAGGTGGACACTTACC
This sequence comes from Zoysia pacifica, assembly GCA_001602315.1. Lineage (NCBI taxonomy): Eukaryota > Viridiplantae > Streptophyta > Magnoliopsida > Poales > Poaceae > Zoysia > Zoysia pacifica. Next base: position 266,436 of record BCLH01000075.1, read on the forward strand.
TTAAAATGTTGCTTAGTGATCTTCAATCTTCTTTTTATATCCTCGTTTGATTCTGAATTGCATTTTTTTGTGCGATTACCGACAAACAAGCAAGCAAACAAAACTAAGAATCATATGCAATATTGAGAGGTCATTGTAGAGTGCTAACAAGGTTCAGGAACTCACCAAAGGTCATGCAACAACAGGGAACTAAAAGGTATTACTTGATAACAAGTGATGGATGGCAGTTACATGTCTCGCTGTGCACAAACTGCACTGCAAAACATATGCGCGTTTTTGATAATTTACTACAAGATCCAAGCACATATTTGGACAACAAAGTGCCTAATTTTGTGGAACACAATATAGACGTGATGGATTTGGACTGGAGTTCACCTAAAAAGGAGATCAACAGGTTGAATCGGGACTTGGTCCTGCAGGGGTAGTTGTTGAAGAATTCGTGTTCCTGGAGACAATGAACTCAATCTTGGCGCATCATTTGGGTGATAAGAAGTATACTTTTTGGAACACAAGATGATATAAGTGTTTCATCAAGGAAGGATTGAAATTCAGAACAAAAGGTGTGACTTACCGATTCACGCATTGGAAAAATTCAGAACATATAGCAACTGTCATTTCAAAGTAGAATTTGGAAGCTACAGATCTCCAATGGTTATGATTGTTGAAATGTTGTAGAGGACAGCAAGGTGCACCTCCTAGAAAAAATTTGGCGGAAATTGGTGTGTTGAACACCGGGAGCGTGGATGGAAATCAAAGTCAAAATGGCTGCTCACGAGTTGCCTATGTGGTGAGGAATGTGAGGGGATGGGAAGGATGTGAGAGGACATGGAGAGTTATAGGAAGGGAGGGATGGTGTGGAAGATGAAGGGGAAGAGGAATTTTGAGCGTTTAATGGTCACTTCTTTGTTGTTGAGTGCTTGAGGAATGTGAAAAGATGTGTGAAACTCTTCACATCACAAAATAAGAAATTTTGGTTGTGATAGAGTTTCCTTATTAGTCTATAATGTAAATGGGGATGTCTTGCAACCTATTGTCATGCAAAATATGCATATGGCGTGTGCAAAAGTCTGTGGCTCTTTAACATGTAAGAAAAACATGCAATGATTGTTCATTACTCTCATTTCTGCATGCAAGATTAACAATTGCTCCTACCTGTCAAAGCTAACAGGTCAAAGGGGCAACATCGATAAGCAACCATATCAGCACACAACTGTGTTGTACATAGTTCATGAAACTTACATATATAAATGCTAATTGCTGGGTTCCTCAGGCACTCCCAATGGGGTAGAAATTTCTGTCCCTTTTAATCATAGTGACACCTAAGGATTTGGTTATGTGACAAAAATATTACTCCCTCCATGCACATTTCTTAGGCATATTAAGGAAATGAATTTGTCTAGAAAAGATGGGCGCATTTCAGCTGAAGCCTCGATCTACGAATGCGGCTGGCCGTTTGAGTCGTGCGCAGTTAGTGCTTGTAGCTTGTCTCTTCGGCTCACCCCGTATACGAGTATTAAACGGCCTTTTCCACCATCTGGAACGTGTGCATGCAGGAGACACGCATGCAGCTGCATGCAAGAGAAGTGCATGCAAGCTGGCCATGCAAATGCGGAGTTAATTACCAGCACGGTAATCATGGAAACGACGGCATGCAAGCAAACAACAGTTTTTTCACCCGGTCATTTTGCCAAGGTCTAACACGCCCAAGAAATGTGGACGGAGGGCGTAATAGATAAAAAGGGTGCAAAAAAATTAATAAATAATTTCTAGATCAAAGAACCACCTCCTTACAAGAATCAAGACACCAAGAAACCATAAAAATGCTTTCGGAGGACTTAAATGGTTTCTATGGTACAAAGCCCTGCTTGTTTCCATGGGATCTGTTTGTTTCCGCTTACGAGAGAAGCGCTTACTAGAAAATCCAATTACTCTCACCATGAACTTTTGTCGATTCTCGCTTCTTGATTCTCGTTGTTCAAATCTGTGATGTCGCTTACCAAAAAATCAGATTCTTGTAGAAATAGGCAAAACATTTGGGTGGGATTATCGCTTATTTTCACCGGTAAGCCGCTTATAAACGGAAACAATCAATATGGCCTATACAATCTAGATTATAATCTGGATTTGTCTATTTAGCAACACAGATTGTGAGAACATATATTATTTTTTTCCATATCAGAAGACAACAATACCCTTGAATTTGTTATGGATTTTGGAGGATATGGGGGATATTAGTTGAGTTTTGAGGGAAAAGAGAGCAGAGACAAGAAGAAAGATGGTGAGGGGTCACCATGGGGGTGGGGTCAGGTGGGTTTCGGTTGGTGATGGCAGCAATGGGTAATTTCTACAAAGTTGGCATGGATAGTGGGTCCTGTGTTAGATTATAATATGAAATAAGTACCTCTTAAACAGATTATAAATTTATAATAATCTAGCATGTATTTTAAATAATCTGACATAATAACTCGGCATGTTTATCTCTATAGATTATTATGTTAAACAAATAGTGCCTAAATCTCTTTAGAGCATGTAAGAGAGCATTAATTTTTTTCTATATTGAAGCTACCATCGAAACTATTCACTAAAAGAGTTGGGTCAAAAAGAAATTTATTGCTTTATTTTCCCTTTAGAAATTAGCTTTAGAAACTATGTATTGGGATTGCCCTTATGTCATCAAATGTCTATTATATTTATGGCATGTATATGACATATACAGTTAAAAATATTTTCTGTTTTCTTTATATACACCTGTTCACTTTTATTTGTCATTCTAATATTCAAAATATGTTACCAAATATTTGTTATTCTCACTTTTCAATATACCTTTCTCACTTTCTAATACAATTTCTCTCTCTCTATCACTATACTTCCTCTGGTTCAAAAAGCAAGTCGTTTAAGACAATATTTTGGTCAAACATTGAGAAAATAAATTACAAATAATTTTAATTATCAAGTTATATTCTACACAATGGGTCCATCGATGTTGACCCGCTCACCCACGTTGACCCGCGCACGCGCCTCGTCCCGCGCACCAACCAACTGAGTCACGTTCAGTAATTTTCTTTAGCCTACTTCAGTAATTTCATCGCATTCAATAATTTCTTTTGAATCCTTCAATAATTTCTCTAGATTCATTCAGTAATTTTCACTCTTTCAGTAATTTCTTTATATTCCTTCAGTAATTTCTTTTCTTTAGAGCAAATCTCATCACCGGTGACTCAAAGACGCAGCTGCCGACGTCATTGTCACCGAAGAATCCCTTAGCTGCGTGTATTTGTACCCTCAAAGCTCATCCTCTGTATCACCGAACAAAGAAATTAGGGGAAGGTAGGCCCGACAGTGAGGGGCACGGTGCAGGCGGGGCGGGGAGGCGTCAGGGACTACGCCAGCTGTGGTTGTGGTCACCAGTGATTGGCGGTGTTGGGCAGGGCGTCGCACATTGAATTAGCGTGGCGGAGGTGGAGGGTGGCAACGGAGGTGGCAGGGGCAGGTGAAGGCGGTGGGAGTGTCACGCCGATGAGTGACGACGATGGTGGGCGGCGGCAGAGACAGCAGAAGCGCGGAGTCAAGCGCAGTCGAGCGCAATGTCGGATACAGGATGTGCGGGTCGCGCGCGATCAGGGCACGCCAGAGTGACTTGATTGTAGAATAGGCTATTCTACACCCTAGGTGTAGAATAGGCTATCGTATGTGTGTTGGTGGGTATTCAACACTCTGGGTCGGTCTAACGTGCCGTGCACCTCATCCGACCGTGCCCACGCGCCAACCGACTGCGCCCCGCGCATTGCTCGAGTGCGCGCCTCTCCGCCTGCCCGCACGCTTTGACCCACATAAAAATATACATTCAGTAATTTTTTTCGACCGATTCAGTAATTTCATCGTCCCTCAGTAATTTCTTTTTCCTTAGTAATGTTATTCGATTTTCTTTAGTAATTTCCTTGAATGATTCAGTAAGTTCTCTAGACTCATTCAATAATTTTTGCTATTTTTCAGTAATTTCTTCAGATTGTCTCAGTAATTTCTCCAGATTGTCTCAGTAATTTCTTTACTTAGGAGCAAATGAGAAATCTCATCACCAGCGAGCTCGTGGCGCAGTTGCCGATGCCATTGTCACCGGAGAATCCTTTAACTGCGTGGATTTATACCCTCAAATCTCATCCTTTCTGCCATCGAACATAAAAAAGGGAGGAAGGTAGGTC
>BCLH01000075.1:273097-284798 GCA_001602315.1 Zoysia pacifica
ATACACCTGATAAAAACTTCCCAACAGAGATGAACTAGACTAGCACAGAGTTATCTTTTTTTACAAATATAATGATGAAATTTTTCCACATACACTCTTTGCAAATCTAACAGACGAGCTTTTCTGGATCTCTTAAATCTTGAGCCCATAAGAACGTTAACAAAATACAACTACCTAGAATAAATATATGAGATAAAAAAGTTGTTAAAAATAAAACAAATTCATTTCAGGCTAATATTAATGGTGAAGAATGAGAAATTTCAAATTTTAATATTAATATATTACTTTCTTAAGTTAATATTTTTTTTAAATCGTAACGTTAGCATGGGTTTTGAGACTACTAAGTGAAAATAATACAGACACAGCATGCAAGCCGCCAGGGGGCTGCCAACGTATATAATTAACAGCGCCGATAATCAGTGTTCAATAAATTCAGATAGGTATATATGCTATCAAAAATCATGTGCCTTGTGGCCCTCTTTAACTACATTCAGGCTTCATCCATCAAACAGGACTTGTTGGGCAAAAGTTGGTATGTTGGTTAGCGACTTTTTGAAGAAATTATAATGTTTAGTGGAGATAGTACACAGTAGTCAGTAATGATACCGACAATATACCATATGACTGAGGAAGTGGCTGCATGTAGTTCCTATATGCTTAAATTATAGAGCTCTAAATAGTAGGTAAAGCCATTAATTAGTCATGCCTTTCTGCAGTGTGTTGTTCAGATGGATCACTCCTTAAGATATCCTTGATTTGACATTGAGTATAGAAGGCCAATAGCTTCTGGCGGAAAAGGACTAATATACCATCGCCACTATGCTCGATCTGTCCTATTACGACTGATCATTTGAACGCTTTTAACAAATGAATAGCCAGTCACGTCGTCTGTATATATATAATATCAGTACTTTGGAGACGTGAATATATTTATCATGGATCAGACTCTTAAGTTTATTGGGTACCATATGATTGGGATCAAAGAACATTTATTATATTTCTATACAGAAAAGGAATGCAACTTGTGTCCCTATCTCAAAAGAGGAATGAGTGCACTATAAACTGATGCGAGGTATTGAATATTGAGTTCATAATTCATCTACTAGTAAGCATAAAGGATGTTTGCATAGATAACTAGGTACTTTATATACATAGGAATGTACAACTGCCAGCTGTATATTGTTTAATCGTATTAAAAATTCAGTCCGTAATGCATATTATAATTGATCTCTAATCGAAGGATGATATATGTGTACAATTTTTGTGAAATGTGATGCCAGGATAACTTTAAATTTAATAAAACAGTTAGATCTGACGAGGATATCTTTTGATGAACGAAAGCTAAGTTTCTGTTGTCAATCACTGTATGATTGCTAATTAACGGCTGGAAAATGTCACCTCCACCATACATGAATCGTATCTATTTTCTTAGATTTCACAGAATATATAAACGTTTTTTCCACCCAAGAAGACAGTAAGCCTCCTCATTTGCATCTAATGTGATGAACATTGACTAGATTCAGTAAGGCTAGCTATTGTTTCTCACGTCAGATACCACTCAAATACGTCGTTTCCAAAAGCAGCTGCACAAGAGCATATTGTATAGATACAAAAAGGAAAAACCAAAATTAAGCATTGGGAATCGGGAAGTTTTGGATCATTAGAGAGTACCTGAGGCAGGTTAATTTGCATGGCCAAGTCGTAGCTCAATTTGAACTGATATAATTAATTGAATATGTGGGCATCAACATCTATGGACAGGCGCCAGTTCCAACAGAAAAGAATCTTTCTCGCTCCGTGTTTTGCTCAAGAGAATTCCAGGACTCCTTTGAAACATGGAAAAATTTCTCGTTTCTTACGTTGCATTTTTTTGTGAAATTGAACTAATTCCTCTGAAATTTCTGTGAGAATCATGCGAAAATCTGGTGTTCCAAAGGAGGCCCGGTCTTTCTTGCATTACTACTCTCGGTCATGGATCAACGTCATGTCCCACACTCTAGCCAATGTTGCAGTCTTTAGAACCATTAACAAACTGATGCTCATGGCGCAACGTCCTAGCTAGTGTCTGCTCGAACTAAGATTAATTAAAAAGACAACAAGCTGTCGCCGTCTCGAATATAATTAAGAAACAAATAAGGTTACTACAGAAGATCATATTTTGTTATCAGGGGAGTAAGTTGATAGATCTGCCCTGAAGAGAATGACATTAGGTGTGCTGTTCAGACAGACGTTGGATAGATGGGCAGATGCATAAATATATAGTAGCTTCTTAGCATCTTGTTATTGATTGGTGTGGCGGTGGTTAACTCAACTGCATATCGCAAGTCAATTATAACTGCTAGTTACCCGGACATATATACGTGTTTTGCATTTCTAAGCTTCATAACTTAGGTGAATATAATGTACTTAAAAGAAAAGAATAAGATGTTTGTTGAAGGCAACTACCGCTGTTTTCTATATATAAGTCCTAGTATGGGAGTATCTAGCTTTCATGAAGAAACACTATAATATGATGGTTATGTGATCCCTAACTATAATAACCATTGTCTTAAATCTTCCAGTGATTATCATGGATAGGTTGGGTCCATCAAATGATTAGCAGATTGCATCAAGATTTGAATCTCAACTTTAGGCGTGTCTGCGCGGAACAAATCCATATCCACCAACCCCAAACAGAACAACTATGAGGAAGTGATGGCCGGTGGTGTTGATCCAATGGAGCTATATTTGTGTAGGCTACCGACAGCATACATCGACCTAACGTCCTTGGAAATAAAATAAACGTCACCATCCGTCGATCAGTAAACTGACTGATCGATAAATACAGTAAAAAAGTTTACTTCTCTAAATTTATCATCGTAGATACAGGTAATAGGGGAATTGATGTAAAAGCCTACTGCCTAGAATGTGGAAGTGTAATATGAGTCAGACCCTTTTTATGAGATAAAATTTTAGGCATCCATAGTCTCTGCTTGGTCGTTTTCAGTTTCATATCTTATAACAATATCGGTTTTTGATAAAATTCATCATATTTATATTTAAAAATAATTTCATCATTATATATATAGTTTTTATAAATTTAATAAAACATGGCATTTTAATATTTTCTGAAAAATTCCGCTGAAATTAAAGCCCGTGGTTTGGTTTCCACTGGAAACTAACCTAGCCGACTTGCATTGGCGGTCTGGCACATGTAACTCGTTTGATATACCTCGTTTTCTCATGGGAAGCAAGTTAGCTATTTAACGTGTTCATTCAGGCTTGCATGTACCAAACTTAATTAGTAGTAGATCGGTCACATCACATCGCATTAGCGGCGCCGCTAATTTATCAACCGGTACGGAGTTGGCCACAACAAACCGCTTGGCCGGTGGCCCTTTCTTTCCCTTCGCTTTGTTGACCTGACTTCGCTAACGCGAGGGGGGGAGCAGACGCCATCACGTCGCGGTGGGGTAAGAGGTGGCGGCATGTTGCTCTCTCGGTATCATGTCGTGCTCAATTTTCTTTGCCGAAATCGGTGGTAGCTGAGAACAATCTAGCTCGAGCTTTGTCGATCGGCGTCCTGTGGGTATAAGAGAGTACTACGCCATCTTGAACTCCTTTTTGGGACGCCATCTTGAACTCCTTTTTGGGCGGTCGTCTTCTCTTTCTGATCAGTAGAGTCATAGCCTGTTGTACTGTTGTTGGATGGGCATGACCGAGGAGCTACGACTTCGCTGCCCTATTATTGTCGAGCAGTACTTCCTCATCTCAAAATAAATGTCACTTTAGATTGGTAAAAATTATCGGTGTTCTGACCACCAGCGTAATAAATTTACGTATTTAGAGAGAAATTTGATACGCTTTTCGTATCGATATGACTTAATCTACGAAAAACTCAAGATTTAACCTGATTCAAACCACCACGGAAGTGTAATACCCTTCGATGGTCGGGTTGGCATCTTTGTGCGGCTCCGACTCAAGGGGTCGAGACATCTTTTCGTAACTTAGTGTGGGGAAGTCCTTCAGGGGCTGCATTGGGCCGTGGGCCATAGGTCACGGCCGAGTCTTCGTATTTATTCTGGGTTTGCAGGTACCCAGAGTACATAATTCTGACAAAATTAAATTATCTTATTTTTAACTATGATTGTTAAGAAATAACAAACTTTTAAGAATCAAATTAATATCATTAGACTCGTCCAAAAAACTATTTTCATAATATAACTATTTTTATAGTAAATATTGATAATTTTACCTATAAAGTTGGTCAATTTTAAGTTTTGTTGACAATGAAAATTACTAAAACAAAAATTATTCTGAGATGGAGGGGGTATAATGAAAGAGACCGATTTACTTTCCCTTTTTTACATTATTTAGAAGGTATTAACTAGAAGTGTTGTTTTTCCGATTCCAATAACGGTGGTGACCAGATGAAAACGGTCGGAAATGATCAAAACTTGCCTAAATCATTTGCACTTTCATATATTTCTTTCTGGAAATTGGAGTCAGAAACAGTTACAGTGCGAAACATGTCGGTATTCCGTTTGGAATTAACACCGTCCTAAAGAACTATGACTTCAAATGCCGTAAGGTAATCAACGACATCCATGAACCATACTCCTAGGTTTTCTATTTAATAATTGAAAATCATTCATATAGATAAGTTTTTAGCACTGCAAACTTTTAGGAGTTCTCTAGAAATATTTGTTGGGTGAATAATTTCAAAAGATTTACGGGAGCCCGTTCACCTGGTCGAAAAACCGCAAATTAGCTTTGTCTTTATGAATTGAATCAACTATAAGTGCTTGGGCTACATGTACTTAATCATTCCAGCCTGGTTCGGCCTTTTTCTTATGGGCTGGGCTTTCAAAATTAACATTTGGGCCATGTTTGGAAGTCAATATGACATGATTAGGAAATTTCCAATCGATATTCAAAATCATAAAGTCCAATTTACTTTTGTTTTATATCCAAAGTCCAAATAACCTCTATACTATGTTTTGATTTATTTTACTCCATAAATGTAATTTTTGGTTAATTTACCCTCTCACACCATTTGTGTTTTTTGTTTCACAATATACAAGTATAATCTTAAGATTAATTTTTACGAGATGATAAAACACATCATAAAACATGTTAAAAAATAATTATAATTTTTATCTATAGAAAAAACATCTAACAGTAAATTAATATATGAGATACAAAATTATATGTAAAATAATGATAAAAAATGACATTTTTTTAATATGTGTTATGATGTGACTTATCATCTCATAAAGCTTCAGCATAAGATTATGGTTGTGCATGAATAAGTAAAAATAAATAAATTGTTTACAAGGTAAATTGATTCAAAATAATATTTTGATATGGTAAAATAAACCAAAACATAACCTAATGGGTTATTTTCACTTTGCCTATACTTGAAGAGAGTAAATTGGACTTTATCCTATTCAAATGCTCGTAATTCAATCAGAAAAATGTTCTTACTATCTTTGAATCTGATTTTTTAAAATGACATTGTGGGTTCCAATCGGTTTTAGATATAAACAGAAAAAGGAAAATGGCTAGAAATATTTGAAAATAATATTTGTTGGTACCCAAAAATATCCATCTCTATTCCACTTGGACTGAACACACTAACCAATGCCAGGGTAAAAAGCGAAATCAAACTCATCAACGGTTTTGAGCCATCATATCCAACGCACTCCCTTCCTCGCTTCTTAATTGTTATTGCTGCTGATTTTTTAATATCAACTTTGACCATTTGTCTTATTAAAAAAATAAATTCAAATGTATGAACTTGTAAGGTATGATTAAAATATCTTTAATTATAAAGTAAATTATAACAAAATATATAATATTCACCAAATTTTTTTGAATAAAACAAATAGTTAAAGTTGAAGTTAGAAATCAATAATGACAATGATTATAAAACAAAGGGAGTACACAAAATCCGTAGAAAGCATCCACTTTCACAAATAATCTTCTAGCGCCTTGCGTTTTTAGTGTCTTTGAAGAAAGTGCAGAGGGAACATTTTGACCAATATCCTTATATTCTAGGCCTTTGATCAGGCGCCGAATTGTTTGGTTGCAGAGAGAGGGCTCTCTCGATGCTTTTTGAGGATTAAAAATTTTATATATTTTTAATACTATGAGATAATAGTTTTAGTGTCTCTGATTTTAGATCTAATTGTATATTTGCTCTAATGTTTCTTAACTTTGTATCAATGCCCATATTTTCTTAAAAGAGCAAAGATTCTTTTGCCAATGACCCTGTATACATAATCTAGAGAAGGAAAGATTATTACGTTTTTAAGGCATATTTGTTTCAGATTATAATCCATCCATATTATACAATTCAGATTAAATAATTCAATTAGCAAACAAATAGCTAGATTATTTTTCAAAATTATATAATTGAATTGAAACCCCAAATTATGATAATCCAATAATCCAAAAGAGGAGAGATTATTTTAGATTATTTCCTGCCAAAAAACCTATTACTTTTAACTTTTTTCACGAAGTTACCCACCTTGCCATCAAGTAAACCCAGACGCACGCACCGTTCCGTCTAAAAAAACTCACAATCCCCCATCCACTTTCTCCTTGTCTGTTCTCCTTTATACTATCCCTTCAACCTAGACAAAATTTTATACAAGTAATCTAATATAAAAATATGTGAAAACTGGATGAAATCATATCATTCTAATATTCAAGGGTACTGTTGTCTTAATACATGTAAAACATAATCTAAGCTCCAATAATCCTGTTTACCAAAAAGAGGTGCAATCTAGATTATATAAATTGTAAATTATAATCTAGATTATATAATCTGCTAGGTACACAAACAAACTCTTATAATATGACGTAGATTTTACTATAGACTCAAATAATTATAGGCCGTCTATTTGTGCGGATCTTGATAATTAAATTAGTCTTTTATCTTTTAAAAGATAAAAGTTCTCATATATTTTTATTTGTTGTAGCATTAGATTGAAAATTAATTTATTTGTTTTGAAATTCGATGCATTGGCAATATTTTTAATTTAATTTTTTTTAAAAAAATCAACTATTGAGATTAATTTATTGTCTTACATCTAAGAGGTAAGCCCGTCTACCCTAAAAAAACTCTAATATAAATATATAAATCTTAAATCTATTTGTTTCGATTTACAAATTATAATATAGATTAGGATAATGTGGGTAGTAAACAAATAGACGCGGAATTGATTCCCATTTCTCTTCGACGCCAAGGAAACAGCTTCTTTCCTCCCCTCTTCCCTAACGACTACGCCCACTTCTGGAAGGTTGGAAACTTCTCCTCCACTCTCCCGTTCCTACCTATATGAGATCCACTCTCATTCAATGACGTGTGGGTCCATCTTCCTAACAGCGTCTCACAGCCCCACCCGCCATGGACCTACCTAAAACCCGCACAACGACTTCCTAGACCCTCTGGTGAGTAAAAAAAGGAAGGAGCCGTTTCCGTGTTCCGGTCACCGTCCACACGCGGCGGCGGCAACCCCGTAAACTTCCTTTCCTCCGCGTTGCTCCGTCCTTTCTTAGGCACGTGCATCTCCCTAGCTCTGGCCGACTTCCCGAGCGCGCGTTTCGTGTTGTCGGAGGCGGTGGTGCCAGGTGGCGGCGTCGAACCCTAACCCTACAGGCTACAGCTAGGTCTCGCCGACGACAGGGAGGCGGCCATGTCGCTGGACTCGGACAGCTCCTCCTCTTCGTTCGGTGGTGCCGACCACAGGAGTTTCCGCCAGATCACTCGAGACCGTAAGCCCACTTCCGATCTCGCTCGCGTTGTAGTGATTGGTTAGTAGGGATCAGGTGATCTCTGTGGCTGAACTTGTGGCTTGGCCGCTTGGGAACTGGTGGAATAGAGGGGATTGGTTACTGATGCTGGGAAATGCCTAGTTATTGTTCATTTTGCGTGTTACATGTGTTTGACTGGACAATGAAGTGTGGCTTTTAGTGTTCTAAATATAAACAAATGCTATGACTTTGTTTTGTTACAGAACTCAGGAACTGATGTAGCGCGGGACTACAATTGAATTTAACTGGCGCAGTTGGAAACCCATTGCCGCAGTTAAAAGTGTCAGAATTTCAACTGCGAGTTCATGCTTGTTTTACTGTTGATCAAGAAGCTAAAATACTGAATGCTTCTTATTCCTAGATAGATAATTAACTGTTCTTTCGACATATCGAACACACATTTCGTAAATGTATTAATAGCCTATGTTAAACTATATGAATTAAATAGAAAGGAGGTTTTTGGGATGCCCCAGACAATATATTAATAAATGAAATTTAAGGCTTAAGACATCAACTGTGTCAAACATTCGATCAACATAATGTTTAACTGTAAATAGCTCACTATGAGGATGCATATCAAACAGTGCAATGCCATCTTCTCCGCCAATCTGGATCAGATGTTGGTGCAGATCACCATCTTCAATGCCGGCAGCGATTCTGCGACCATGTTCTCTGCCAAGCTAGATCTGATATTGGCGCATATCACCATCTTCAACACGCAGATCACTATCGTCAACAGCAGGCTTGATGATCACGACGTGCTGATCGCGTGGGTGGAGGCAAACTTTGACAATTATGCTGTAATCTCGTGCGGCTATGGTTTGATGGCTCCAATGCCACATGACATAGTCGTGGAGGACAACAGTATTGATCTACAGGACAACAGCCCTGTTCAAAGGGATAACAGCTCTGTTCCAGATGATAGCATCCTTGTCAGCAGCCCTGTTCTGAGAGATAGCAGCTATGTTCCAGATGATAGCATCCCTATTCTGTTTCAGAGGAGGTGAAGCCCCCCTATAAGAAGTAGTTTATCTTGCTGCCCTCTAAGAAGTCTGAGGAGAATAGAGTCACGATTGCAGTACCTATGATTATCCTTGGAAGGTTGATGATCCATGGATCCTTTTGCGCACTTAAGGAAGGAATGAAATCAAGCATTTTTTCATGGGGAACCAAGAGGAAGTTGTTTTCTTCCTTGGGAACCAGGGAGAAGGTGCATCTTTGTCTGGGAACCTGGACGGACGAGCTTTCCGGTACAGCTCGTCCTTGAGCTGTCTTTCGCCGAGGGGAGTAATGTTATGGCAGCAGCAGCTGCAGTTATCAGTTAGTTTGTTAGGGTTTGTTAGTAAGATAAGATCAGATCGTTAGTTTATTAGATCAGATTGTTAGTTTGTTAAGGTTAAGATAATCGTTAGTTTGTTAGATCAAGTTGTTAGTTTGTTAAGGTTGGTTGTCCTCAGCGCCTATGACTATAAAGACAGCTGCAAGTAAAGGGAGAAGGCAAGAAAGGAAGAAGACTAGGTCTCTCTTCCCGTGCCGTGGGCTGTGGCCCCCGGTACCGTTCCACAACACTGAGTTATCAAATTTTTGTTATTATGTTATAGTTTTTATTATTGCCTTATATTATCTTCTGATAGTGTCTAATTCAGCGTGGCATCTGTAGAAACAAACATTAACCCATGAGATTTGTTCAAGTGGGGGAAAAGTTGTTTATATGAGCACTTCGTGCACTGGATACTGCAGAGTGCAAACAACACAGATTTAAGTTAGCATTGGACTAGAGGCTGATGCTACTTTAGCATATGTGCCTTCCTGTCCGTTGGTGATTCTGATCATCTGATATATATGCTGTACATGATGCGGCAAAGCCATAGGAATTGTCAACCTGGTTCAGTAGATTGGTATTTGTTTCAATTATATCAGGATTGATCAGGGACCGAGATGTGAAACGGTCTTGATCCAATACAACAACAACAACAAAGCCTTTAGTCCCAAGTCTCAAGCAAGTTGGGGTAGGCTAGAGATGAAGCCTCGAGAGACAACTAAAAAGAAGCAACAACCGGCAATCAAGATTCAGGCACGTGAATTGCGAGCCTACACGAACTTCTATCCAAAGCTAACTCCTTAGCGATATCTCAATCCTTCAAATCTCTCTTCACAGGCTCTTTCCAAGTCAAGTTTAGTCTATCTCTGCCTCTCTTCACACCGTTTGGCCGACTTATCATCCCGCTACGAATCGGTGCCTCCTACGGCCTTCGTTGAATATGTCCGAACCACCTCAAACGATGCTACAGAAGCTTCTCCTCAACTGGTGCCACTCCTAATCTTTCAAATATATCATCGTTCTGGACACGATCTCTTCCCATGTGGCCACACATCCATCTCAACATACGCATTTTAGCTACGTGTAGCTGTTGGACATGTTGTTTTTTCGTAGGCTTAACACTTTGCTCCATATAGCATGGCAGGACGAATTGCAGTCTTATAGAATTTACCCTTGAGCTTTTGTGGCACCCTACTATCACATAGGACTTCAGAGGCTTGACGTCACTTCAACCATCCGGCTTTAATTCTATGACTTACATCTTCATCAATATCTCCATCTTTCTGCAATGTTGAACCCAAATAACGAAAAGTGTCCTTTTTAGGTACCACCTGTCCATCAAGTCTAACATCTCCCTCCTCGACTGTGATAGCACTGAAATCACACCTCATATACTCTGTTTTAGACCTACTAAGTCTAAAACCCTTTGACTCCAAAGCATGTCTCCATTATTCTAACTTTTGGTTCGTCCCTATCCTACTTTCATTCACTAGCACCACATCATCCACAAAGAGCATACACCAAGGAATGTCCCCATGATCTCATCCATCACAAAATTAAAAAGATAAGGGCTCAGAGCCGACCCCTAATGCAGTCCTATATTAATTGGAAACGGTCTTGATCCAATGAGTGCTAATTTCATGAATCCACTTGAGGAGGCTTCTCGAGTAGGCGATGAATAAGATAGAATGATTTTCCTGGAATTATTTTTATTTGGTACATATTTTCTCTTTCTTCATTATAATCTTCCTGGTGTGTCTTTTTCTGATCTTGTATATATGCATCTACATAATTTCCTGAAATCTTAATGGTATACTGGTTTACGTTTTTTATATACCCACATTCCTAATTTCAGATTTGTTTGTTAATTATTGTTTCTGTTATATAGGATTGTTGATCGAAATGCTGAGGTCGACCCGGAAGAGCTCAAAATCAACATGGAAGGTATCTTACAGGATAGATGATGTTTTTAGGTCAGATGTTTTAATTTTCTATGGCTTGCGATGAGATATGCCATCAAATTGATTATGTGAACTGCAGGTTCTTATTATGGACAAACTTACCGTCAAGATAATGTCATTTTCATGCAAGATGGCAGATATCACAGAAGAAGGAGTTTCATGTAAGTAGGCTTATAGAAACATAGTTTATTGTGGAATTTATCATATAATATAAGAAGTACCTACCTCTTGTGACTCATTTATTTCAGATGAAGCAGTTGCTATATGCATTTGGTTTTTCTTTTACATCCAAAAGTTTTGCATCTAATGTATTAGTAAATCCGTAGACAACATAAGTTTATGATTGTTTTGTAAACCCCAACACCCCCCCCCCCCCTGGACCAAAAAAATATTTGTAATGTTCAGGATTTTCAAATTTATATTTGTAAGATTTTCTTTTTTCCATGCAAAATTTTGAGAAGGCATCATGTGATTATTTGAGTCACCTGACTGTACAATGTCAACTTGTGTTAATTATTTGTGCAGTACCGTTAGCTGTGCTAACTTTTTTGCCAAGAAAGCATTGCATGTAGCTATCAGGGTTTTTTTTTTGTCTGAGTATTCCATCTTTGATGTTTTT
>BCLH01000075.1:285267-334808 GCA_001602315.1 Zoysia pacifica
TTCTTCTTTTTTTTTTTTGGTTGACTAACACCTTCAACACGATTGTTGTGATTTATGTTCTTTGTATTTCTTTGTTAGTATTGAAATTTGTATCCAGTTCTATAACCATTTTACTGTTCCAATGATGCAGCATTCGCATATTCATGTCCGATATGTCAGGGAAAAATCCATTGTATAAAAAGTATGTGATGAACAATATCTTTTACTACAAGCATATGCTTTGTAGCATCACACTGATACATTGTTAAATCTGGTGCAGAGCTTATGTCTTTTTCAGTTCTCCTGTACAGAGAGAATTTGTAGCTCATATAAAAAAAGATTCAACTGTTCTAACACGTATCGGTGCACTCAGTGAGGTTGTCTGACTACCATTTGTTTCCTCCATGCTTATTTATTCGAATATTGTAAAGATGCTGCTACATGCCATCTGACTTCTGTTCCATACTTCAGATGAACTTGGAATATTTTGCTATTGATAGTCAGGTACTTTTCTATATTGCAAGTGTTAAGAATTTTTCTTTGATTAATAGTCCAAACAGAAGCTAAATATAACTTTATGTTGATTGAATTTCATTTTCTTTATTTTTTTCATTCCAATATTGTGCACAGGGCTTCATAACGGACAATGACAAGGCCCTAGAAGAGTTGTTCAGTGAAAGCGCGGAAGGTTCACACAAGTACAATGCATGCCTTAACACGATGGCCACACGTATTGCTACGGTGTTTGCATCAATGCGGGTAGATTTTGCCATTCTTGTGCTATTTTTAGTCTCTATACATGCATATTTGTTTGATTTTTCCTACTGTAGATGTTTACTGTTACTCAGTTGATAGTTTCCAGGCTACAGCTGCCAAACAAGGAATGAGAAAACCATTGTGTCAAGTGCAGCCTGTTTAGGCCTAATGTATAATTTGACAGGATATGTATCACGTGTTTTCCAAATAGGTTTGTTTCGGGTTGAGATTAAATATTGTTTATTACATTACTGAGTGATAAAACTGCATACTTTAGTTTTATATGATAGATATAATTGTTACTTATTAGGCAAGGCCGACCTATTTCAGGATTCTTTCAAAGTAAGCATGATAGATCTGCTTGTTTCCCTTTTGTCTTCATTTACTCCTGTTCTATCGCAAATTATAATTCTCCAAGCACCCCTATCATATCTGGAATACTGAGATGTTGGTTAAAGCTCAACATTTAAGTAATGTGCTGAATGGGGAATGGTTCTGCCACTAAGGGACAGCTAGCAACGAAGATTGATTGAGAACCATGCATGGAGGAAAATTGATTGAGATCTGAATAGCATAAAATCGAACTCTAAAAGTATCATTACAATTCTAATTTCTTGTTGCTGCCAAGTCGTCATGTAATCTTTTGAGTTTACTGAGTCTGAATGTCTCCACCTATTTTAGGAGTTTCCTCGTGTGCACTACCGTGTGGCCAGGACAATCGATGCTTCTACTCTGACAACACTACGGGATTTGGTCCCCACAAAGATTGCTGCTTCTGTGTGGAATTGCCTCGCAAGATATAAGTCTACAATACCTGAATTTCCACAAACAGAAACGTGTGAACTGCTTATTGTAGACCGATCCATAGATCAGGTAGGGTATTCTCAATGGATTTTTTGTTTATGTTTGCACCATCTGCCACCATGGAATACGACTAGTGCATCCTTTGATTTCTCTCTTTTTCTTGAGCACTATAGATTGCACCGATCATTCATGAGTGGACGTACGATGCTATGTGCCATGATCTATTGTGTATGGATGGCAACAAGTATGTACAGGAGGTGAGAATATCAATAACTTGCATCGTACTCCACTGGCTTTCTAAGTTCAATTGTTGTTTGCTTTGATGCTTGTTTTTCTCTAATTTTACACAGCTCTAAACACACTAGGTTCCAAGTAAGAATGGTTCAGCTAATGAGAAAAACGAGGCTTTGTTTGAGATTATGTTCAGTTCTTCTATACATGCTTTTTTTTTTAATTTTACATACAACCAATAGGTCCCAAGTAAGAATGGTTCAGCTAATGAGAAGGAGGTTTTGTTGGAGGACCACGATCCAGTGTGGCTTGAGCTTCGGCATGCACATATAGCTGATGTAAGTTTATTGCCGCTTTGATGTTTTAACAATTCTGTTCTCCCTCCGTTCCAAAAGTGTTGTCACCGGTTAGTTCAATGTGATAGCTCATTGCCGACGACGAGCGACCGTCGAGGCGTGAGCGCGATCACAGGCTGCCACTGAGCAAGCAAACACGCTGACAACAACCGAAGAGGAGGAACGGTGGTTGTATTCTTTATTTCATTATTTCAATCTGCCTTTACATCAAAGACACACCCCTTGTTTTATACCCAAGCCTAAGGATGACAGCTGGACCCAGATCCCTGGTTACAATCGACTCACTCTCAAAGTCCGTCTTCGCTGTGGCAAAACGCCAACATTCAAACACTTGGTGATGCGCGCGCTTCCGTGCTCTCCCGCACCGTAGCGGTTGTCACACCTCCGCCGGGCCCAGGAATTGCTTGACCCGAAGCAATGGCCGAAGGAAACCAAAACTTCAAAACGTTGTAGTCCTCCCAAGTGGCCATAACAGCATCCAGATTAGACCATTGAACCAACACTTGCACAATGGCATGATTTCCTTTCTTCACCAAGCGACGATCCAAAATCCGCTCTGGTTCCAAGTGCGCCCGATCCCGATCAACCACCTTCGGAAGATCAGTGCAAACTTGAGAGTAATTTGCTGTGAATGGCTTCAATTGTGACACGTGAAACACCGGGTGGACCTGTGCTTCTGCTGGCAACTCCAAACGATAAGCCGCCGCACCAATGCGTTCCAGAACACGATAGGGCCCAAAGAACTTGAACGCCAACTTCGGACAGGGGCGATTGACAACAGACTGTTGAGCATATGGCTGCAGCTTAAGCAAGACCTGCTCGCCCACCTGAAACTCCCTGTCAGTCCTGTGTCAATCAGCTTGTGATTTCATCCGGTTCTGAACTGCTGCCAATTGAGACTTCAAAAGTTCTGTATGGGCAGCACGTTTCAACAGCAAGTCAGTCACAGATACATCACCAGATCCGGCCAACAGAGGAGCACCAGCAAAAGGAGCCTCATATCCATACAAAACTTTGAAAGGAGAGCAACCCAGTGCAGTATAAAACGAAGAGTTATACCAGAATTTGGCCAATGGAAGCCATCGTTTCCACTGATTTGGTGCAGCATGCACAGCACAACGGAGATACTTGATTTGCAAAGCTTCAAACAGCCGCTGCCAGAAATTGCTGGTGAATACTTTAGCTCGGTCAGACACAATTGAGCGCGACAGACCATGTAGTTTCACAACATTGTCCAAAAATGATCTGAGCCACTTGGGGAGCTGAAAAGGGATGCTTCAAAGGAAAGAGATGTGCATACTTGGAAAAGAGATCAACCACAAGAATGGTATTGAAGCCATCAGACCGAGGCAACCCTTCGATGAAATCCATAGTAATATCCTGCCAAGCACCATCCGGCACTGGTAAAGGCTGCAATAAACCCGGCGAGTGGATGCGCTCGCTCTTGGCCTGTTGACATGTCTGATATTGCCTCACAAACTGCTCAACATCACTCTTCAAACCTTTCCAACAGAATAGCTTCTTGATCCGCTGATAGGTAGCCTGAGTTCCCGAATGTCCACCTATCGCACTGTCATGTAAAGCAGAAATCAATCTCGTGCGCAAAGCTGAATTCTGCCCAATCCAAATGCGAGTATCTTTGCGGATCAGCCCTTGATGAAGAGAGAACCCGGCTTCATCAGGGCTTGCAACAGCCAGAGATGCTAACAGCTGTTGTGCTTCACCATCAGTTACATATGAGTTCAATACTTCTTGGATCCAGAGTGGGCGAACCTCTATAATTGAAGTGATGGCGAACAGATGAGGCACACGAGACAGGGCATCTGCGGCAATGTTTTCCTTTCCTTTCTTATAGACAATGCGGAAGTGAAGTCCCATCAACTTAGCCATTGCACGTCGTTGAAGATCAGACTGAAGCTAAGACTCTTGTGACCAGTCTGTATAACAAACTCGCCACGTTGCAAGTATTGCCTCCACTTATCAACAGCGAGCATCAATGCCAAGAACTCCTTTTCATATATCGACAGAGACTTGTGTTTATCACTCATTGCTTTACTGAGAAACGCAATCGGTTGCCCATTCTGCATCAACACAGCGCCCATTCTCAAATCAGATGCATCTGTCTCAATGGTAAATGGTTGATCAAACCGGGGCAAGGCTAGAACAGGTGTAGACACTATAGCTTCTTTGAGTTTCAGAAAAGCTTCTTGAGCCTGATCCGACCAAAAGAACTGCTTCTTCTTTAGCAGGGAGGTCAATGGTTTGGCGATCACCCCATAATGCTTCACGAACTTCCGATAGGAACCTGTTAGCCCGAGAAAACCACGAAGCTCAGTTGGACAGGTTGGGGTAGGCCACTGAGTCATTGCCTCAGTTTTGCTGGGATCTGTTGTAACACCTTCAGAAGAAATGATGTGCCCGAGATGTCAATTCTTTCTTGGCAAAGTGACATTTGGACTGTTTTAAGTAAAACTGATGCTCCCTCAGTTTGACAAATACTTGCTGCAAGTGCTCCAAATGAGAATCCAATGATGGGCTGTAGACAAGGATATCGTCAATAAAAACCATCACATACTTGCGGAGGAATGGTGCCAAGACAGAATTCATCGCACACTGAAATGTGGCCGGCGCATGTGTCAATCCAAACGGCATAACTCGAAACTGATAGTGTCCATGGTGCGTTTTGAATGCGGTCTTGCTCTCATCTTTAGCGCACATGCGAATCTGGTGATACCCAGCACGCATGTCCAGACTAGAGAAAAACTGTATACCCGCAAACTCATCCAAGATTTCATCAACCAAGGGCATTGGGAATCTATTTTTGATTGTGAGAATTCAGCTTGCGGTAATCAACGCAGAACCTCCACGAACCGTCCTTCTTCTGAACCAGCAAAACCGGTGAGGCGAAAGGGCTAACACTTGGCACGATCAACCCAGCTTCTAACAAGGCTGTGACCTAACTCTCGATCTCAGATTTATGCAGAGGTGAGTATCGATAAGGTTTAGCGTTCATCGGTACTGCCCCAGGAATCAGAGATATTGCATGATCAAAAGCTCGAGATGGTGGTAAGCACTGAGGATCAGCAAACACGTCCTGAAACTCCTGTATCAGAACATCAACTGAAACAGGAACAGAGAACAGACTGTCAGTAGGAACCGGTTCCACCACTGCTAAAGCCCAAATTTCATTCCCCTTCAGCCACTTATGCAAATGTAGGGCTGACACTTCATCCACATGAGGAGGGAGAGAAGATACAATTCCCTGCAAATGAACTGCCACTCCAGCATCCTGGAAGTCCAACGTCTTCCTGTCCCAATGACAAAGCATAGGACTAAACTGCCGTAGCCAAGGAAAACCCAAAATCACATCATAAGCACCCACATCCAGAACCTTGACCGTTGTGCGAAATGTATGGCCACCACACGACCATTCTAACGGGGAAACACATCAGTCAGATAACAACACTTCACCATTAGCCAACCAAACTGACAGAGGTGAGCACAATTGAACAGGCAATCCCAGTTTAGTGACCACAGAAGCATTGATGAAGTTCCTAGAGCTGCCAGAATCAACCAACACCACCAAAACCTGATTACGAACCAAAGCCCGTAACCAAATACTCTCACCATCATGTCCCAGAAAGAGCATTCAGAGATACAACTCCAGGTTCTAACCCATCTTCCTAAGCAAGCTACTCCAATACTTCATCTGACAACAGCATGGTCAAATCTGCACCCGACAAAGCATGCAATTGAGCCTGAGCACGCTTGGGGCACACGGCCGCATGATTTCCATCGAACTTGTCTCCACAGGCAAAACAGAGTCCATGGATACGACGGTAGTCACGCACCTGTTGCTCCTTCGATAGATCCTGTTGCAAGCCTGTTGCCTTCATTGACTCGCCCTTCGTCGACCCGGACAATGGTTTTGCAGAAAGGACTTAGATCCTCTGCTGCGCCCCTTGTCTTGGACCTCTTGCTGAATAGTTGCCAGAAGAGCTGATCGATCCACTGACAGAGGCACTTGTGCTTGCATTGGCCCTTGAATCTCAAGCTTCAACCCTTTGATAAATTGAGTCACATAGAGAACCTCATCCAACTCCGAGTTATGCATCGCAGTAGCATACCGGGCTCTCTCAAACTCTGCAATATACTCTTCCACAGTACCCTTTTGCTTGATACTTAACAACTCATGCGTCGCCCTGGTATACTCATATGATCCAAACTTCTGCAACACCGCCTCAGCGAAACTGTCCCAATCACCCAGCACATGTTTGCTTTTGTACATTTGCAACCACTGAGCAACAGTGCCCTCCATATGGATTGGTGCCGCAGTCACCCAGAGGCTCGTGTTCACCTTGTAGATGGAGAAATAATCCTTGTCAGAGTTGGCCAGAAGACAACCTCACTAGAATGTCACCGGTGAGAAGAAGATGAAGACACACGAACACAGGTGAGAGGGAGAGCACTCGGGACACAGGTAAGTTTTCTGGTGCTGCCAATGGCTGGTTCACCCTTTTGTGGTTTTTTTGCCTTACTTATATAGAGAATTACTAAGAAAATAAATATCCTATTATAAGAAAGAAACAATGGCTATCAATTAGGGCTGATATTGCTTTAAAAAACAAACTCATAACTAAGGAAGGTAAAAACTTGGCACACAAGTTTCGTGGACAACTAAAAATTACTGAACAAGCTTACCAACGCACAACTTTATTTGCAACAGTCCTCACATTTGGCCAGCTAGATTGTTGGATACTTCCCTGTGAATCGAGGAAACGACAACTGCGGCAGTAATGCTCCACCACCCCCATGTTCGCGATGTTGCTGATTGTGGCCATCCGTCGAACACCTGTGGGGCGCAGGAAATCGTCGTGTCTGATCTGGATCATGACGTCCCTGCTCCACATGCCGTGAACGCGGACGCGACTCTGACGAGCCTGAATCGGAGGAGTTCTCCAGATCACGCGCCAACTGCTCGAGAGGCGAGCCACCGCACGTCCCATCTCCTCCACCCGCTGCGCCAACAAGTTCAGATCGCGTGTCGCTTGTTCTGCCACCGCCGCTGCAAGGTTCGATTGCCCGATCAACTGCTGTTGAACTTTGTCCATCGCTGCGAGACAGTTCGTCAGCGTGTCCAGCGCCTCGAACACGCGTGACCAGCGTGCTTCCTCCTTCTGCGACTCCGCCTCCATAGCCGCCAGAATCGGCTGTGATTGCGCTGACGGCTTCGGTGTCTTCGACGGTGCCGTTGCGACTGCTGCACAGAGCAAGCCAAACCTGGAAGATGACGTGAAGGTAAGATACCCACGCTGAGGTCGTCGTTGCTCTGTCACCAACGCCGCCGCCCGAAAAAAAAAAGATGCTCGAAGAAGAGGTTGAGCGATCTTCAACGAACATCGACCCGCCCACATGCCGAGGAAGGATAGAGCTCTGATTACCAATTGTGATAGCCCGTTGCCGATGACGAGCGACCGTCGAGGCGTGAGCGCGATCACAGGCTGCCGCTGAGCAAGCAAGCACGCTGACAACAACCGAAGAGGAGGAACGGTGGTTGTATTCTTTATTTCATTATTTCAATCTGCCTTTACATCAAAAACACACCCCTTGTTTTATACCCAAGCCTAAGTATGACAGCTGGACCAGCTCCTTGGTTACAACCGACTCACTCTCAAAGTCCGTCTTCGCTACGGCAAAACGCCAACATTCAAACACTTGGTGTTGCACGCGCTTCCGCGCTCTCCTGCACCGTAGCGGTTGTCACATTCAAATCCAAATTGTTGTCATCTGTTAATTCAAATTTGAACTAACCGGCGACAACAATTTTGGAACGGAGTATGCTTTTGCCAATTATATTGATGACATCAATGTGCAGGTTAATGAACGTTTGCATGAAAAGATGACCAATTTTGTATCCAAAAACAAAGCAGCTCAACTACAACAGGAAAGGTTTGTTAAGACAGTTTTGCTTTTTGAAACTTGAGTGATAACTGATTGCTATCCGAAAGTTATTGGTGGTGCTACAATATAGTATTGCTGTTGTTTCTATGCATTTGACATTCATTTGATGTTCATGAGCTCCCATCTATTTAAGAGCACATAAAATGTTTTAGTTCAACAAACATTCCACATGCTTAGATCGTTCTGTTTATCTGGCAGCATTTTCCATGTAATGTACAGATTGCTTTTAGTAGGTAATAGAAAAATTAATAAGCGCAAACTATAAAAGAAAACAAATAGTCAAGGTTGTGATAATGGTTAGTGGTCAAAATCTACTTGAATAATCAAGTCTTTTATTTTTCTTGTAGTTATCATAGTGATGATAGTTTAAATTGTCAATAACACATGTTTTCGCTAAATTGATAGGGACTGAAACTTTTATTACCTATTGAATCGGGTCGACGAATAATAATTCATAAATTCTAAAACAATTATCAGTCAAGCTGATCTGTTTTATCAAGGCAGTTGATTGCTTGTAGTATGTGCTTGGTTTCCAGTCAATATTTGCTTGATGAGTTAGCATTAATTGATGCAACATGCGGTCAGCCTGGTGGTTTTACAGTTGTCATTTCCCGATAGATATGTGATAGGTGTTTTGATGATTCAACAATAAATATAACTTTTTAGGATCCAATTTGTTTCACATATATTAATCTTTGTGAT
The DNA here is from genome assembly GCA_001602315.1 of Zoysia pacifica. NCBI lineage: Eukaryota > Viridiplantae > Streptophyta > Magnoliopsida > Poales > Poaceae > Zoysia > Zoysia pacifica. The sequence continues at coordinate 294,057 of BCLH01000075.1, forward strand.
TCCAGATCTGGTGGAGAGTTATCGACCAAACAGTTGCAGAAAATGGTTCAAGCTCTTCCACAATATAGTGATCAAATTGACAAGCTTACCCTTCATGTTGAGGTAGTATTATTTTCTAAATTATACTACATGTTGGCTACTGCATACGAAAAAACAAAAATAGCTTTTATATCTCTTGTTCAGTGATGCATGTTTATAAGGCTGCCTCAGTTAAAACATATCCTGTTGTTAAGATATTGATAAAAAAAATGTTAATAAGTTTACAAGAGGTATACTTTTCATTGTATGATTCTGCTAGATCATGTTCAGCATTCCAGTCGAATTTTTTGGAACATATTCAGCATTATTGTACAGTCAAGCACAAGCTGCATTGTCATGTGGATTGCTGGATGAGATTGTCCCCACATGAGTACATGTTTCAAGCAAGGCCATTGTGGATTAAAAAATCACTAATCGGAATAATAGCAGAACAAAAACTATTTTTTCTTTGTTATGAATAGCACTTGTATTCATGAAGAAGGGTAAGGGCCTCAATATATAGAGGTATAGGTGAGGAAAATATACAAAGAAGCCCTAAGGGAAAACAGAAAATATAAACATATACACATATCTCTAACACCCTCCCCTCAAACTCATGGTGGATCAACAACATTGAGTTTGGAGAGGAAAAATCTATGCTGATGTCGAGTCTGTGTCTTCTTAAAGAAATCAGTCAACTGCAATTCTAAAGTCACATATCGAGGAGCAACAATCCCATCCTGAACCTGTGCCCGTGCATAATAAACATCAACATCAACATGCTTGGTGAGCTCATGCTTCGTCGGATCACGAGAAATACTGAGAGCCTTTGTACTGTCGGTCAAAAGAGGAGTAGCAATGGACACTGAAACATCAAAATCCTCAAGCAACTACCGCAACCAAGTAACTTCCGCTGACACCAGAGCCATAGCTCGCAACTCAGTCTCTACACTCAAACGAGAAACTGCTGTCTGCTTCTTAGTCTTCCAAAAGATAAGGGAACCACCAAGAAAAACAGTAGGCAGAAAGAGAGCGATGATCAGAGGAATCACTAGCCCAGGTAGCATTAGAATACGTCTGGAGCTGGAGCGAGAAAAGAATAACCTCCTAGAGATTGTTCCACGAAGATAGCATAGAACTCGAAGGTGGCGGCTATAGTGGATCTGGATAGGAGCAAAGACAAACTGACTCAAAATATGCACAGTACGAAATGTCAGGACGAGTGATACCAAGGTAAACGAGACTCCCAACAATATGTCTATATCGTGTGGGATCCGAAAGAGGCTCACCATCAGTGGCACAAAGATGGACGCTGAGCTCCATAGGGGTCTCAACAGTATGATCATCTGTCAGAGAAGCACGATCAAGAAGATCCTTAATATACTTTTTTTGAGATAAATAAAAACCCTCTGAAGTGGAAGATATCTCTGTCCTAAGAATGTACCAAAGAGGACCAAGATCTGACATGAGGAATGTCTCATTGAGACGGGCCTTAATAAATGCAATGTAGGAAGGATCATCTCAAGTGAAGATCATGTTATCGATATAAAGGAGAAGAGTCCGACCACGGGTCGAAGTGTGAACAAATAGTGCAGGATTATGATTGCTGGAAGAAAAGCTAGCGGCCGTAATCACAGATGCAAAACGCTGAAACCAAGCACGCGAAGCTTGTTTCAGGCCATAAAGAGAGCGACGGAGGCGACAAACCATTCCCTCAGGAACAGAATACTCAGGTAGTGGTCGCATGTAAACCTCCTCCTGCAATTCACCATTAAGAAAGGCATTCTTGACATTGAGCTTAGAGATGGACCACTGACGAACGGAGTCAACAGCAAGGTGCGAACAGTGGTCATATGAGCAACTGGCGCAAACGTCTCGTCATAGTCGCGACCATGCTCTTGCTGAAAACCACGAGCAACAAGACGAGTCTTGTACGCTCAAGTGAACCATCAGAGCGGGTCTTGATCTTGTAAACCCACTTACACGTGATAGGACGAACACGTGAAGGAAGTGGAACAAGATCTCAAGTACCAGTACGCAAAAGAGCAGTAATCTCCTCTGCCATAGCATGTTGCCATTCTTGATGAAGAATGAAAGCGGCTCAGGAAGGACCGAAGCTGAGTAAGCAGCTGGGGTATAGAAGTCACTGGGTTTTCGAATACGATGACCACGCCCAAGAGGGGTATGGTCAAGATCAGAAGAAGAAGGCTGCTCAGGAGCCGTCAAAGAAGATGTATCACTGGGAGAAGACACATCAGGTAAAGGCTCAGGAGGAGGTAGAGCACCAGAAGAAGAGACAACTCACCTAGTATAAACTTGAGTCACAGATGGCTTCATAGTATAATCAGGAGCCACAACAAATGGCTCCAAAGAAGGAACCACCGAACTCTCAGTAAAAGTGGATGTATCTCTAGAAGATGTCATAGGAAGGGGTGCCAAGGAAGAAGACGCCAAAGGTGAAGACGCAATAGGAGCATCAGGAAAGTGTAAAAATGATAAAGGTTCAGCCAAAGAAGCAGGAGAATCATCAGTCGAAGGACGTAGATAGAAAGGTCTAGACTCATTAAAAACGACATCTCTAGACATTTTCATCCTACGAGCAACAGGATCCCAACAACGATACCCCGTATGCTCAGCACTATACCCTAGGAAGACACACTCAACGAACTGAGCAGTCAACTTTGTGCGCTCACGAGGAGTAAGCAACAAATAGCACAGCCAAAAAGACGAAGGCTGGAGTAGTCAGACGTCTTGCTACAAAGACGCTCAAAAGGTATCCCACCTCGAAGAGTAGAAGAAGGCTGAATGTTAATGAGATAAGTGGCAGTGGAAACAGCCTCAGCCCAAAAATGAATAGGGACGAAGGAAGCCAGCATGAGAGCGTGAGCAGTCTCAAGGAGATGACGATGCTTGCGCTCAGCAACACGCATCGTCATCTCCTAGATAGGAAAACTGGGCAAGGGTGCCCTGCTCAGAAGAAACTGACTAAGGGCATCCGACAGATACTCGCCTGCAGAATCCGCACGAAAAACACGAATAGAAGTGTCAAAGTGGGTACGGACCATAGCTGTAAACGTTTTATAGATGAATAAAATCTCACTACGATGCTTCATAAAATAGATCCAAGTGTGGCGAGAAAAATCATCTATAAAAATGATATAATATCTGTGACCTCCCTTTAGAGGTGAAGGGAGCCGGATCCCAAACATCTTAATGAACAAGATCAAAAGGGCGCTCAGATACTGATTCACTAGAATGATAGAGAAGCTGAATCTGCTTTCCCAAACGACATCTCTGACGCTGGTGTAAAGTCTCACGACCAGAAACTGGACCTAAAAGACCACGACTAATCAAGGTGGACAGACGAGAAGCACACACATGACCTAAACGATGATGCCACTGAGCAAAAAACGACGTCAATGAAGTAGCCAAGGTAGAAGCAACATGACTGACAGGTGCAACATATCTCTAACATTCTTTACTCATTTTGATACAGATTGCAAGAAAGCTTAATAACGCAATCAAAGAACAACATCTTAAAGATGTTGGCCAGCTTGAGCAAGATCTTGTGTTTGGTGATGCTGGGACCAAAGAACTTATCAATTTCCTGCGGACACGCTTGGTAAGTGTTAACTGCAACCTGTGAGCTACTCAAACCTTTCTCAACACCATTTATGATTTTTTTTACTCACTGAAGGATGTAAGTCGTGAAAATAAATTGCGTTTACTAATGATTTACGCTTCAATCAATCCGGAGAAGTTTGAAAGTGAGAAAGGTTCAAAGCTGATGCAGGTAAATTCACTTTTCTAAATCATCTCATTTATCATTTTGATTGTTCATAATTTATAGAAATACATGCATTTTATATTTGTTCGACTTGATTAAGTTCTCTGGTACATATATTTTCTTTGATGTAGTTATTTGCCACATGGTGTTTCACTTCCATGTTGGATCAGTTATATGCTGACATATTGTGAACTTACTGAGATGATTATCTGCACAGGCATTTATAATGTTTTCCCCAGTGCTAGGTACTCACATGCCGGAGCCTTGATTTCTTTTGGTTTACCATTTTTTATCATTTCTTTTAGTCTTTTGCTCTTCTCTTCTCCTTTTTGTCCCTCCTGTCCCTTTTTGTCTTCCTTTACATTTGTTGGTTCTAAGGGTTCTCTAGCCTACTCTATTTTGTTTGGGACTAAAAGGCTTTGTTGTTGTAAACCATGTCTGTTGGCTAGAAATATTGCAGTTGTCTAACTTGCAAAATGCTAGGCTACATATAACTCCATCTGTCCATGTAACTAAAATAATATCTAGGTTTACCATGATTTTTTTGTTAACATCTGGAGTTGCCCTAGTTTTGATCTCTAATTGCATGTTTGCCCTCATTTTCTAAATTTGGCACATTTCCCACTAACTTTTTGAAAGTGTTCGATGTTTGCCTCCATAGATGCACCTATAGGAGAAAAATCTATACATTTTATTATTCCCCCATAGGATTTTGTGTCCAGGTTTCTCGCTATTACTGAATTTGTAGATTCCATTTTTTAAAATGTCTTAAAAAATCATGATTGCAATGCGCATGAAATTGAGTCCATCTGTAAAAATTCATCCTAGATGTCTAAGAAATAAAATAGACATCAACCAATTTGGTATTGTTATTGATATGCTATCAGGACCAGACTTCTTTTGAATTGAATTTGGGCGACATACATATTTTTATGAAAGTTTTTAAAAATATCGTTACATATTTACGGGCGTGACTGGTACCTGAACTCTACCCATGACGCCACATGTGTGACGGCGTCGAAGTTGTGGCGTCAAAAATAAGCGTCGCACCTTGTCATCGAAAACAACTGTGATTCGTGATCTAGTTATCAAAGAGATGCCAAGTGATAAAGCTCGAGGGCCAGATGGTTTTGTTCTTTTCCTGAAGAAACCATGGAATATAGTTAAAGAGGATTTCTACCAGCTTTGTGATGACTTTTTCAGTAGAGCAATAAGTCTTTAGGCAACAATTCCTTTATTACCCTGATGCCGAAGAGTCACAACCCTGTGTCCATGAATGACTTTAGGCCTATTTCTTTTCTTAATTCTGGTCTCAAACTAATCATAAAACTCATGTTGAGAAGATTACAAACATTGATCAAACAGCTTATTCACAAAAATCAGTATGGCTTTATCAAAACTAGGACGATTCAATACTGTTTGGCTTGGGCAGATGAATATTTGCATCAGTGTTATCACTCCAAGTAAGAGTTGGTCATTCTCAAGCTTGACTTTGAGAAAGCTTTTGATTTGGTTGAACGTTGCATCACAATTTTGGCAAAGAAACAAACACTTGCCAAAGAAATTGTGGCATGCCAAATCTTTGGTGTGGCAATGTTTGGCAATGAACCAAACATGCCCTTAGTTCAGCCTCCTCAGCTATTCTTCTCAATGGGGTTTCTGGTAAATCCTTCCAATGCAATAGAGGGATTAGGCAAGGATATCCACTTTCTCCTTTGTTATTTGTTTTGGCAGCAGAGACTACATCTTATCATAAACAAGGGAGCATCTCTGGGAATTCTCTCTCATCCCATCAACTTATTACACACAGATGATTTCCCAATAGTACAGTATGCAGATGATATGATATTGGTCATGAAGGTCTTTCAAAGGGAGTTATTTTGTCCCAAGGGTTTACTTCAAAGGCCTCTCTATGGGAGTTCTTTTGTCTCAAGGGTTTACTTCAAACGTTTAGTCAGTCTACATGGCTTAAAGTTAATAATGCCAAGTCTTGCATTCTCCCAATTAATATATCGGCAGAAAAGGCTCAACAGTTAGAAGGTATCATTGTGTGTCAACTAGGATTCTACCCATTTACATATCTAGGTTTGCCAATGGAATCACAAAGCCGAAAGTTGAAGATTATGCTCCTCTGGTAAGTAAAATAGAAAGAAGAATGTCCTCTGCATCTTCATGGTTGTCAAGGATAGGGAGAGCAACATATGTGGACAGTTTGATCTCCTCAGCACTGATCTATGCAATGTGCACAGTCAAAATGCATGCCTCTGTTCTCAAAATTATAGATAGAACAAGGAAAATGGATTGTGGAGGGGTTCAAATGTAGCAGGAAAAGGGAAGCCTTGGTGGCTTGCAATCAAGTTACAATGCCAAAAGAAAAAGGAGGTCGGGGTCTGAAGAATCTAAGACTTATGAACGAGGCTTTACTCTTGAAACGCCTTCATAAATTCTACAGTAGAGAGGACATCCTCTGGGTTCATTTGATTTGGAATAAACATTATCAAAAGGTCAGATTCCCCATGCGTGTTCATACATGGTTCATTTTGGTGGAGGGATGTGATGAAGTTTTGTGAGCATTTCAGAGGTATTGCCTCGGCGACAGTGAGAGATGGAGTCACAGTTCAGCTTTGGGCATATGCATGGAATGGAAATATTCTCATGGAGAAACTTACCTGGTTGTTCTCCTTTGCAAAAAATCACAAGATTTCAGTAGCACAGTATATAGCTAATCCAAATGTACAGCATAACTTTCACATTCCTCTGTCTCTACAAGCAACTCAGGAGTTACAAGGGCTTGATAAGATCATAAATCAAATTCAGTTCAGTAATCAAGAAACAGACCTGTGGACTTACATTTGGGGTACAGGGAAATATGAAACAGGAAAATTCTACTTTCTTACTTTCAGAACTATAACCCCCCCCCCCCCCCCCGGGCCTTTACATGGTTTTGGAAAATGAAATTTTCAAAGAAGATTAAGATCTTTGTTTGGCTGATGTTCAGAGATAGACTGAACTCCAGAAATTTTTTGAAAAGAAAAAATTTACAATATTGAGGGGCAGACCTGTATTTACTTCAAAAAAATAATAAAAAAACAACTGTGATTCAGCGTGGCAGCCTACATCTACTCAACCAAGCACTGCACTGGGATTTGTGGCGGTGCGCATGGTTCGGCGTGGCCAACTGTGGCTTAGAACCAAACAAACCTAATGTGTTTTCGCTATTGGGGATGTTGAAACCCTTGAGTCACCAATGAATTTTCCAAATTACAGACAATCGCAATTCAGAGGCTTCAGATCATTATTATACATTGTATAGATGCAGCAGTGTCATTCACTATATTGTTTTATTTTTCTGTTTTAGTTATCATTTTCTATTCTTATTATGTCTCCCGGATTTACATTGAGCCAACCCCAACTTTCTCAAGACAAAATGCTTTATCGTGGTTGTTGCTGGCTTGCTGCTATTGATATTCATTTCCTTTGACAGCTTGCAGGATTATCTGCTGATGACATGATTGCAGTAAACAATATGCGCTATTTATGTGGAGCTGATACTAAAAAGTCTACATCTGTTGGGGGGTTTTCTTTGAAATTTGATCTTCATAAGGTTTGCTGTGAAATTTTATTCTTCTCTTTTTTTTTTCAAATCCTTTAGTCTTCAATATCTTAGAAGTTAACTCAATTCCATGAAAATTAGAAAAAACATGGCATTAGAAAGGATCGGATTGGGGAAGAGTCAACGTGGATGCTATCCCGATTTTATCCCATCCTTGAGGTACGAACACATCCCAGAACCTTTGGTGTCTAAATAGTCATCTCTATTCTTAGTATGGCAAAAATCATTGAGTTCTTCATTCTGGCTGTTGCCTTGACCATTTGTGTTTTACATTTTTTTGTGTACCAGATATTTAAGATACTACGAGTATATTTTAAGGTTCACTTATTGCTACATTTTTAATTATAATTTATACACTTCATTTCACTTTCTTCTAAATTACTGACTTCTTTTTAAATATTCAGATGTATTATATGGATTTTATATTGTTCTGCTGCATTTAAAAAGAAAAAAAATAACCCATTGGACCAGTTCAGTGACCTTAAGATCAATCCATTTGGCTTCACCTATATTTGTTGCTGATATTTTCTCGCATCATTCTTGTGCATTAATACTCCCTCCGTCCCAAATTATACGTCATTCTGGGCTCCTCAAGTTTTCTCAAATTATAAGTCATTTTCACTTTCCGAGATACCTTTTTCTCTTCCTAATACATCTCCACTCTCTCTCTCATGTTTTTAAAACATCTCATCTTTTTCACTTTTCTTAATTTTCGCGCCCAACCTCAAAACGACTTATAAAACGGGACAGAGAGAGTATGAGATAGCATGCACTCCTGTTCCGTGAGCCTCAGTCCCAAAAAGCGATGTTATTTTAGCACTAATGGTTCATAGTCTAGGCTGTATGCCCAATGATTTCTAGTATAAATTTTACTAACTTTATTAATATATAAATTATATATCATGAAAATATTTTTCATGATGAATCTAGAAATATAAGCCATATATTGATCAAATTAATTAAATTTATAAAAATCAATGGTCAAAAACATGGTCAACAAATCCTAAAAATAAACTTACAAATGGGATGGGGGAGTAATAGTGGAGAAATCGTGTCCTCTGTCTCTTGTTAGCTGGTGCAACCTTTTTCTTACTTCTGTATTTATTGATGTGTGTATTGCATTTTTTCTGCAGGATTTAATTGAGAAACTTAGTAAGGGTGAGCTACCAAAAGATGAGTACCACTGCATGAATGACCCTAGTCCTAGTTTCCGTGGAATTCCAGGCAGCGCATCTGCCCGAACAAGCCCAGCTCATCAACCAGCTCAATCCATGAGATCTAGGCGAATCGGTGGCACATGGGCTAGACCTCGGAACTCTGACGATGGTTATTCAAGGTTAGTGTTCGGTACTATGATATGCATTCATGGAATAACAAACCTATTCTACATTTTTTTAATGTAGGCGTATTCCTTTTTTTTCAAACGAAAGGATTTTTTCCGTCAAACATATGAATATATAGCTAGTTTTGCGGAAACGCTTTCTTTTGGAAACATGAAAAACATACTCCTTAATCATGAAGGGAACAGAGGTGCAATGGTAAAGCGTTTGCCTTGTGACAATGAGGTTATTGAGCTACTATGCACTTACCAGTTGACCGCAAAAGCTTAAGCTATGGGAAAAGATGGGCAATTCACTTATCCTTCAACACTTTCTCTCACGTGCAATTCTTGTAGGGCGCATACGTGGAAGTGGAATATGTTACAATTTATTTTAGGGACAATTGCATCAGTGATCCAAGTTAACAAGCTAATTGTATGTTTGGCTCTAGTTTTTAAGTTTGCGCATTTGACCTTGATTTTTCAAAGTAAAGCTGTTGTTTGGCCCTGATTTCTAACACCGTTAGCAGCAAGATTTTTTTAATGATACCATACTGAGCTACTATGCATCGACCAATTGACACCAAAAGGTTAAGCTGATGGGGAATGGTAGACAATTCACTTAGACTTTAACAGAGGTCACGGTCTCAGGTTAAAGTTCTGGAAACAGCCTCTTGCAGAAATGCATGGAATTATGGAAAGGTTGTATACAAAAGGCCCAACCCTTTCTTGGACCATGAGCAAAGTGGGAGCTGCGTGTACCGAGCTGCTTGTTTTTTTACCATCCTTAATCATATATGAAGCATGAATAAATCTTGGTCACATCAGAATTAGTCTAGTGTGATAAAAGAAAGCACACCAATTTCTTAATGACTAATGTGAGTTCTTACAGTGACTCTGTACTGAAGCATGCATCGAGTGATTTCAGAAAGTTGGGTCAGCGGTTATTTATCTTTGTAATTGGTGGTGCTACTCGATCTGAGGTGTGTTTTTCCTGTGTTTTTTTTTGTTATATTTAAATGAGGCATATATCTTATGAACTCAGACATAATGAATATTTTTGTTCATGTTCTCAACCCTTTATGTCCGATGTGGATCAGTTACGAACTGCTCACAAGCTAACTGGCAAACTAAAGAGAGAAATCATCCTCGGCTCTACTAGTCTTGATGATCCACCACAGTTCATAACTGTAAGTTAGTCAGCTAATTGTTCTACTCTTCCATTTCACTAGTTGTACCTGTTAACTGTTTTGGTTTCAAAATAAAACTTAACGGCGTTTTTCGTCATATTTGCAGAAACTAAAGATGTTATCAACTGAGGAGTTGTCACTGGATGATCTGCAAATATGACATGACAATCGCAAAGGCTCAGAACACATTACCTCCATTACACAACCGTTGCATTCTTCATTGTAGTTAATTAATTCAATGTTTCCGTCCGACAGCTCACCTTATTTAACCCTTTATAGCTGAGAGTATACTCCATTAACCATGTACCAAACCTCAGGCTTACACATGCTAGGATGGCGTGATATTCATTTGGTAGTGGATCTTCATCACTTAACCACAAAAGCTTGTGTACATAGCACCGTCTACTCGGTGAATGAGATTTTTATTATTGTGTACTCCCTCGTTCTTAAATTGATATTGCTGTTGATTTCTAATATCAACTTTGACTATTTAACTTATTTAAAAAAATTTGATAAATACCAAATATTTTGTTATAATTTGATTTGTCGTTAGAGTTATTTGAATCACATATTAAAATTTTACAAATTTGAACAAATTTTTTAAATAAGACAAATAGTAAAAGTTGATGTTTGAAGTCAACAGCGACATTAATTTAAAAACGGAGGGAGTATTGGTCAGATATGTACCTAGGATGTATTGTATTTTTTTGTTTTGCATGAACAATAAACTTGAATTTTAAAAAAGAATTTATTTTTTCTGCTAGAGTTAAGACTAGAAATGTGAATAATACATATATATTTGTTGTAAATTGCTAATTATGTGCTACCTTTATATCATAATAAATTCATTTTTGAATTGATCAAAGTCTAAGTTTCAACAATTTTTTAGAAAGTATTAATATTTTGGAGATCAAAGGAGTGCCATTAGATTTGACATGCACTACATTTTCAATGTACAGTAATTTGGTGCAGTAAATGTTAATAGTTCCCTATAGGAAAATTTGTCTGCGGGACATCGTCTATTGGTCGTTTTGTTTAGGTCACATTACTTATTTTGATTTTTGATTTTTGTTTTGAGAACATAGTAAAATTATGTTTTTTGATTGTACCACATTGTGTTAATTATTTAAATTTTTTTAGAAGTTGAGATGCGATGGAAAGAGGATGAAAAAATATGATCACCGTCCTAATTCTCGTCATCTAATGTATGTTATATTTTGTTAGATATGCACCATTAATCGGTGATTAATCGGTTGTGGGAAGGTTCAGAATAAAGATTTAGATTTATACAAACAGAGCATGCGATTAAAAGAAAGGAGAAGTGCTCAGGTTAAGATTGTTCACTGCATTTTTCTCTTATATTTTTTATTACGACTGTTAGAAAGTTTAAATATTGAACGTAATGTGCTACGGACAGAAAAAAATCAGTTCGATGTACTTGACACAAAAATCAAAACGTGTGATGTGTTACAGACTAAGCGGTATAATTACGATGTCCTACAAACAAATCTCCCCATCTCTATAAAATCTGTAAAGACAGTTATGGCGAATGACCACCTCTAAAAAATGTTATAGGGCAAGACATTAAACTGTAAACCTGCTATAGAGCAGTTCACTTTTTCCTTTATTTTCAGTTTAATCTTAAGATTACGTTTGTATGTAAAGAATTAAAAAATAAATTATACTTTATCCTAAAAGCATGGTTCTAGAAAAGCAAAACATGCTTTCCCAAACTGTCACGGTAGAAACGGACCACGGTTGCTTGGCTATTAGTATGTTTTTAGCTTTTGGAAGGGAGCAGCGGCCAAGGTTTTAAAAACTGCCACTGTACCAGTTTTTAAGCGTGATGAAACTTGGACCGGTTGGTGAATCTGGCCGGTTAGAATATAGCTAGTTTTTATTTATTGCTATAGTATCAGTTTTCAATGAAAACCGATCCGATGAAATCAGAACAGACTAGTAAACTAGCAGGTTTTATTAGTTTTTCGAATACAGCCATACAGGCAATGGAGACCTAGCGAGCTGGAACGGGAGGTGAGGTAGTGTGGCCCAGCTCATGCGGCAGGTGAGGCGCCTACCCAGGGAGCAGTCAAGGAAGGAGCAGGGCAATGAGCTCGCACGTGTGCGGGGACCTCGCGTGAGGGAGGGGAAGCAGGGTGGCGTGATGGCTTGGACCTTGAGTTTGGTCGAGGTGAAGGCAGATCTTGGGGCTGGCCTCCTTTGAGGCGCAATTTGAATGGTGCTGAGCAGGACATCAGCATGAAAAGATGACGGCAACGCATAATAGGATGGTTCGTAGAGGACAACGACACATCATGGCAGAACGAAGAGGATGGTTTATAGATGAGGACGGATGCTTTTTACAGCGGCGAGGTGGAGGACATCCCTCACAGGAGAAGACGGTGTTGGCTCATAGAGGCGGAGTAGGATGGTTTGCATTGACATGTTTTACAATTTTAGCACTTCGAAGAAATGGCTTCGATTGAATAGCACTCTCAACATGGTCCCTGTTAAAATAGCACTTTCAATATTGATGCACCAATACTATAGCGGTATAAATTGTTTTTGTCCTGCTTTAACTTCTTTTTGACCTGCCAACCATATGAATGGACGAAACTACTTATCAATATTTATGCTATGATATATGGTATGTTGAAAAATATTATATTAGTTTTTATTTTTTTTTAAAAAAAAATAAAGGCCAATATAATATTTTCTGAACATATAATGCATCTTAGCAAAAACATTGATATCAGAGGTAATTTCTCTATTCATGTGGTTGGGAGATCAAAAAGAAGCTAAAACAGAGAAAAAATATATAGTGTTGTTGGCGGTCTTTAAATTCCAAATTTGAATGTCAAATTGCTGAATTATTACATAAAATTCAATAAGGGAAAGCACAAGTATTGGTGAATTTATATATAAAGTGATTTATACTCTAAACGAGAAAAAGACAACTAAATAAGGGATAAAACACACTTCCATCCAATCAGGGCTAAGCACATGGATTCCTGGGCAAAAAAAAGGAGTAAACACAGTCAAAATGATCAGTGAGTGGTATATGCCTTAGGACTCACAAATTAGTCACCTGGAGAAGAATTGAACCAAATGGGCCAACTCCAAGTCCATCGACCTCCCGTTGGCGGCTTTTGAGGTGCCCTTTGATGTGCAGATGCTTGGCAGGGCCCCAAGTTATTCCCGCACAAGCCGGTGAAAATTCCTATCAGGAACCGTAGAGGCTATAAAAGGAGGAAACCTCCCTCACTTCCACTACACACAAGAGAAGACAAAGAGCACTATTCTAAATGCTTTGCTCTAGTTCTAAGTGTGTAGAAGATAGGGAGAGAGTAAGGGGTATCAAAAAGAAGTATCGACTTTGTCGGCACCCTCTCCACGTTTGTACCTCAACCATTGTTATGAGGATCATGTGGAGGAGAGGCGAGCCTGTTCATATGTTCTCCAACACTGTACTCTAGTGTTGCTTCCGAGGGTTGCAAATACAAGTGTCGAGCCTGTCAACATCATCTCCAAGCTTGTACGTGTTTATGATTCTCTTGGATATTCATACTCTGTTGATTTAATAAGATCGGGTTCTTACCTCTTATAGGTTCATCGCTTTCTTTAGAGTACCTTAGTCATTTAATATAAGCGTGGGGTTAAGGTAGTAACTCACTACCCAAATGTTGTGTTTGGGATGCTTACCTTTGTTTATTGCGTACTTCACGAGTTATAGAGGTAGGTGACATATGGTGACAACATGTTCATTTTTTGTACTCCTATATGTTTGGATATATGGTAGTGCTAGAGATGGTAGCAGCTTGTGGACGTAGGAGGAAGACGGTGCCTGAAGTAACGTACTAAGAACCGACCTTACCTTGTCTTCAGACTTAGCAGTCTTGAGAATCCATCTCTACTCTAGACTAGCTAATTGTTCTTGTCTCTGGATGAAGGAAGTTAGAAGATAGTAAACACATTCCTTGTGCTTGATGACCATGGAATACTCTAAAGAAAGTACTACATCAGTATCTATGTGCTGACGGATTTACCTATGATGGTACAAAATACCAACAACTTTTCTAGCATGGTTGCCGAGGAACAGTTATTGTATCATCTTCGAGCCTAGTTCGTCCTTGTATGCTTTTCTTTTTCCATTTCTTTTCTTTTATCCTTTATACTATGGAGCTACCCATCTCTCAATACTCTACTCCGAAGGGCAAGTTTTTTAAGTCACCCCCTTCATCAAATCCTATCAGAACATCTGGCTACAAACTCGACCTGTCTTTATAGCCATGGTTCGGAAGCAATCTTTATTTGAGCACAACCATGAAAACCCATACCATCATCTGCAGGAATTTGAGCACTTGTGTTCATGCATGACACAAGAAACTCTTGCGTATATTGTTTTCATTCTATCTCAAAGAGAAGGCAAATAATGGTACACTCTTACCATAGCAAAGGTGAACGGTAATTGGCAAGGACTTCGAGACCACTTTTATCTAGATTTCCTCCCCCATCCCATGGCATTCCTCTATTACGTGAAATTATTGGATTCTAGGATTTTAGCATTAACCCAAATAGGCCCTAACTTGTCATGCTAGAACATATGTTGCTACAACAATTTTGGTTTGGTCTTGGCAAGGAATCTACCCTATACCTTGACATCTGTGCTAGAGTATCATTTGTGCAAAAGATGATAGTGGGGAGAAAAATTGGTAATACAATCTTGGACAACACTTCCTTCTTAGACTCTAGTAGCTCCCCTCAACACCGATGTCAAGGCAAGCAAGAGGAGGCCTCTTCAGCAGAATCCAGGCCTTTTCGTCATTTATATCTAAAGATTCAACCATTGAACCCTCACCCAAACCACAAACACTAAAGGAAGAAGAAATTCAATCTTTTGGACTTGCCTGTTGAATTCAAGGAACATTACGGAAACACCTCGAATTATTTTCGGTGAAAGAAACCTTCGGTACCCCTTCCTTCACACAATCCTCCGGAAGATCAAGTGTGCAATGTGGATGTGAAGGAAGCAATCTTATATTTAAGCAAGGAATGGTCAAGAGAAGTGTAGCACTCTTCCAAGGCAATTCAATTTTTTTTTCTCGAATACGCAAAAGATCTACGCATCATTTCATTAAGAAGAAGAGTACAATAAACACAACAGGATCAAAACACCAACACAACTCGCCAAAAGCCTAAACACTCTGCTTCGGCTAAGCACATAGGACCGCACCAACCACACCCCTCCAAACACTAGCCCCTCAGCTGAGCTAAACCCTTAGCTCCCGCCAAGTGCCATAGCTGTCATTCATCTTTAACCATAGCCAAAACTGCCCGCGATTCAGGACGAGCTCCATTAAAAACACAATCATTCTGGTGTTTCCAAATTGATCGAGCTCCCAAAACAACCAGTGTGTGGAAACCTTTTTTCTTTATCCCTTCTCACCAAGGAGCTAGCCTTCATATACCAATCAAAGAAATCCTGCTCCTCCGACTGTGGCAACAAGTATGAATCAGCAACTCCTCTAAGTAGCATACCCCACACTTCTCTAGCTAGAACACACGAAGCTAAGAGATGGTTGATTGACTCGCTCTCTTGATCACACAAAGGACACTTGTTATGAGGTAACCCCCTTCTAGCCAGCCTGTCCACTGTCCAACACCTATCATGTGCCACAAGCCAAAGAAAGAATGACTTTTTAGGTACCTAGGAGTGCCAAATCAGTTTTTCTGGAGCAAAACAAGTGGCTCCAGTGAACAACATTGACTTTGAAGAATAATACTACAAGAAATATGTTAATTCGTGAGAAATTCAGAAATCGTCATTAACAGCATAGCAGTCCACTAATCAGTGACGTTTTATTAAATTTGTCACAATTCAGCCACAAATCAGTGATGTTCTATTAACTTCATTACAATTCAGCCACGAATCCGTGACATTTCAAAAATTTCGTCATAGTTTAGCTAAAAATCAAAGGTGAATTTGATACATGCCATTATAATTTTGTAAACTTTAAAATATGTCATTGATGTGTCAATGACAGATGAGGTCTTACAAGTGAATGACATATGAATTCGAATGACATATTTCAAATTTCACAAAATTGTAATGACATGTATCAAATTAATCGAAAAATTTCAATGACATTTAAACACCATAGCACCAAACCCAAAAACATTTTAACTCTCCTCCGGGCCCCCATCTTTCTTAGGGAAGCTAGAATTGAAATCTCGTCTCTCCACATCCACATCCGCCCCCAGGCAGGGTTTCAAAAACTGTTTGAACCGCGAAAACCGCTCGAGAGCGGTTTAACGAAAACCGTAAAAATCGCGAAAACCGTTAAAAAACCGAATAAATTCAAAAATCAAATTTTTGAGAGAAAACCGAACGGTTTTTACAGTTTACCGAGCGGTTTTTACGGTTTATCATTTTTGAATTTGAAATCAAATCAGTTTGAGCGGTTTTCCAACGGTTTTTCGGTAAACCGCTCGGTTTGAGCGGTTTTCAAATTTTCAAAAATTTTTAAATTTTCAAATTTTTAAAATGAAAATCGATTAACCGTAAAAACCGAGCCGCAGTGATTTGATCGAAAACTGTGGTTTAACCGCGGGTTTCGAGCGGGGTTGTGAACCATGCCCCCAGGCCCACACTGCCCTCGAGCGCGCCCTCCCGCGAGCCCCAGCACCGCCACCCTCCCCGCGCCACGCTGTACGTCCTTGAGATCTGGCCGCCGCGTGCTCCCTCCTGTAGCTGGCCGTGGGGGACACGAACGTTGTCTAGAGCCCTGCGCCGCTGACACACGGATACGGGAACCAAGATGGCGGTGCTCGTCGACCTGCTCCTGGGGATCATCCGTGAGAGCAGGCTCGGCAGGGCTGCGCTGGAGCTCGCCGTGCTGGCGGTACCGTTCTGGGCCGCAGCGCTCGCAGGCCTGCGCTGGAGCTCGCCGTGCTGGCGGCGCCGCTCTGGGCCGCGGCGCTTTCAGGGCTGCTCGTCGGGTGGCCATGGCTCCCGCGGTGGGCGGGGTCCGTCGTCTGCTACTCTGCGTTGCCTGTGTCTCTGCTAGTGAACAAGGCCCTTGTAGATTCAGTAACTAAAGCAAGTTCGTCCGTTGATGCCTTTCTATATTTTCTTAAGAGACCTGCAAGTTTTAAGTCAATTGCATTTAGTTTTAGATCTTCCTATTAGATTATTTTGATAGTTTCAGAAAGAATTTTTTTTCCTGAAAGTCTTACAAGAACCACAACATTGGTATTTTAATCTGACAAGAACATTCAGAAGATGATGACATCGGCTGCTGTTAGATGTAGAATGCTTTGCTGGTTGCATCTACCTATTTCTTGGATAGGTTAATTAAACATCAATATTTCTTGAGACAAGTGTGTATGATAATTAAAAAATGTAAGTCAGTTATTCTCATTCATGTCTCCCTATATTTTCAGTTTGAGGCCTTCTATTTTTCTTATATTTCTGGTATCACCAATGTTAAATCATGAGACTTACTTCTTGTTGCGTATTTGCTGGCATTATGAAAAAGTACTGGATGAAGTTGCTCGATAATCAGAAGAATGGAGCTGGAAGGGATGTGTTTATTGAGTTGACTTACCAACACAGTGGTTTGAGTGATACTACCAGTTTGACATTTCTGCAAGCTGTGAATGTAAGGCTCAAGTTGCGGATATTGTGTCTTTAAAACTGATGAGGTAAAGTATTGCATATAATCTGATGTCATGTTTAGCATCTAAATTATATTTCAACAAACTCTGCTAACGGCGGAGATCCCTTGTTCCATCTTATATGCAATCCATTACATAGCATTATTCTTTAACAGTACCTTAAATCAGTTTCCTGGAATTGCAGCTTAAAAACACACCTTTGTTTTTTGGCCCAGGTGTTATTATCACTATTTGTAACACGGCTGGGGTGGCAACACAGAAGGAAATCCAAACAGACTCATTGCTGATCGAGTTGACAAATACCTATCAGGTTGCATGCTAATGGTTAGATGCAATAAACTTAAACATTGATGATTTTAAGTTAGCTGTTCGGATTTTAAAGATCATGCTACTACTTATTAGTATTAGCATTTTACTCACCGTTGCAGAAAGAATTGTCAAAAGGAAAAATGAACTGGTCAGAACTCTAATGTTTACTAGTCAAGATGATTATTTGTGGCTCTACACTAGGAACTGGTTTGTTCCTATGAGTCTGTTGCCAACAGAAAACAAGCGAAGGATGAATGCAATTGATTAGGAGGTTAACAAGATCCTAAGGTATATAAAAGAGAAGAAGCAAATGGCCATGGAGAATAGTGAAGCAACTGAGGACCTGCTAAATTATTGCAGCGAGCAAGGTGGAGGTGAGGGAATGAAGAGCATACCTTTAACTATTAGTTTTCAACTTGTTTTCGCTGGGTTCACTGAAATGCCGTGATGTGTTATTGTGAGTTATAGTGCTTTACTAGATCAAAATTTAAATTTTTGTATGTATTGTACTAATAATTGGGAATATTTTGTTTTAATGAGAATAATGGTTTTATATGGTCTGTTTGTATGAAATTTGCATGAGCTTGGCAAATTAATGATATAAAGATATCAATATTGATTGTGACGATTAAATTATAAACAATTAAATTCGTCACTAAAATCTGGGTTTTGGTTGGGTTTGGGCTTGTTTGTGACGATTTAATTTGTCACTAAAATTTAGGTTTTATTAGGGCTAGATTCATCGGTGACGGTCTATAAATGTTATGGATTTCTACCATTAGTGACGAAAACTATAAAAAAATGTCACCCAATACAATTTATGACGCGGAATACATGATGATTCATTTTTTCGTTATAAACTAAGATTTGTGACAGTTTTACTACATTTTATGAAGAATTTAGTTCGTCATAGATTGTCATATTTCTTGTAGTCTGCCGAGAACCGCCAAGCGATGGACACCATGTACCTCTGGCCTCAAGGATGTTACCAAATCCCAAATGTCCAAAAACTCCACAAGCGTTGCAACCTGCAAGGCTCCTCGAAATATCCTGTGTCCAACTTCCATTGTCCATAGCCCCATAACAGTACGCTTGCTCAAATGTCCTTTAGGCACTAGAGCAGATAAACGAGGGGCCAAGTTCTGGATTGATTTACCATGCAGCCAATTATCCGTCCAAAACAGCGTAGAGCTACCATCTCCCACCTCAGAAGCAACAGTAGTGGTGAAAAAACTTTTAGGTGACTCTTGGATATGAATCTAAAATCAGCCCAAGGTTTATCCGGCTGTGTCTTAGCCAACCACAACCATCTCATCCTCAAAGCCCACCCTAGCAATTTCAGATCATGTATACCCAAACCTCCCAGCTCCAAAGGTCGGCACCGGCACGCCTTCGATCACGCCAACAGACAATGCCCCCCATTGGCCTCTTTCCTCCCTCTCCACAGAAAACCTTTCCGAATTTTGTCAATGGCCTTAATTGCCCATGGGGGCAAGTCCAGCGCCATTGCACTATAAATCACCATTGCGGTCATAACAAATTTAACTAGCACCAATCTCCCTGCCTTATTCATAAGATCAGCCTTCCATCCCGGTAAAAGATCCGTGATACGATCAATAAGTGGTTGGAAGGTGGCTTTGGGCAGCTTCCTGACTGATAGTGGAAGACCAAGATATTTGCAAGCAAACTCCGCTATCTCACAAGGCAGCTGCTGCTGAACTTCTGTAACATGTTCAGCCGAACACTGGATAGGCAATACATTGCTCTTTTGAATGTGTCTTCAACCCTGAAGCTAAACCAAAGACCCGCAACACTTCCTCAACCAAGGATAGTTCCGAAGCCACCGGCCAAACAAACAACACCACATCATCGGCATAGAAAGAAACTCGGTGTCGCAGGTGTTGATTCGCAAACGGTTGCAGCAAACCCTCACTACTAGCTCGCAGAAAAAGTGCGTTCAGAACATCCATAGCCAAAATGAACAGCATAGGTGATAGCGGATCCCCTTGCTGCAAACCTCGCCGATAAGAGATGACCTCGCCCGGCACTCCCTTCACCAACACTCTTGTCAAAGCCGTGCTGAACAATCCACAGATCAGATTCAACCACACAAGACCAAATCCCCTATGCCGCATGATTTCCATAAAGAAGGGCCACGAAACTGAATCAAAAGCTTTTGAGATATCCAGTCTATGCAGCAGCCTAGGTAACTTATGCTGATGTAGAAATCTAGCTGTCCGTTGCACCAATAAGAAATTGTATTCTATACATCTTCCCTTGACAAAAGCACTCTGATTGGTAGCCACAAGATCATTCAACTTCCCTGCCAATCTGTTGGCTAACAGCTTTGTAATCAATTTCGCAAAACTATGAATCAAACTAATAGGCCTAAAATCTGTAACCCGATCAGCTGCTGTTTTTTACGGCAAGAGAGTGATGAACGCTGAATTCAGGAGCATTAGATGACGAAAATCTCCTTGCTGCACTGCCAGAAGTGTACCCATGATATCATTCTTCTGACTCCAAGCTTGCAACCCTTTTGTTAGGGCAGCAAACTTGTTCGATAAATTCACTACCGGACAATAAGAAGTACGAACTCCATTCCACAGACGGGAGACCTCATCCAAAAAACCATCAATGGCAGGCAAAAAGCTTCAAAGTGAAATATTCTCTTCCCAGGCGCAAGATCATGCAGCCCCAAAATAAGTGGACAGTGGTCTGAGTCTTCTGTTGCCGCACTATGAAGCAGGGACTGGGGGAACAGTGCTCCCAATCAACTGAACAAAACACTCGGTCCAACTTACTTAACGTAGGTGAATTCTGCTCATTCGACCAAGTAAATTTCCTTCCGATAAGCGGTATCTCCTTGAGAGCTAAGTCATCAAGGCATCGCCTAAAACGCCCCATAATGGCCCTGTATAGAATTTGATTGTTCTTGTCCTCATCACTGTAAATCAAATTAAAATCCCGTGCTACCATCCATGGGCCTTGACACTGAGCACGAATATCCCTCATTTCCTGCAAAAAGAGCAGCTTGCGAGTTGTGTCCTGAGGACCATACACACTGGTCAACCAAAGATCTCCTGAAGAAGAAGTCAATTGGACCGAGGCAGAGAAACCATCCACTCGCGCTGCTACTGCTGCTCCCAGCCTATTGTGCCAGCAGATCAGAATGCCGCCACTGGCTCCAACAGATGGAACAAAAATGAAGTTACCAAATGCAGGTCCCAAGAAAGTCATAAGAAAATGATGTGAAATGTCCTCCATCTTTGTTTCTTGGAGGCAAACAACCTCTGCTTTGATAGAATCCACAAGAACTCTGACAGCTCTCTGTCTCGCAGCCAGAGTTCAAGCCACGGACATTCCAAATTAAAACTTTTTTAGGATCCATTACAAACACTTGAAACAACCTGAAACTGGAGGGCTCTAGACTACAACGGAGAGAGCTTATAAGGAAGCCACATCATCCCCTGTAGGAGCCCAGCCAAAACGAGCTGTCAATGCTTGAAGATGAGCTGAAGACAATGGCTGGCTGAACAGCTTTGAATATTTCTCCAATGCCACGCAATCTACAGCATCCTTTTCAGAAACCAGTCCCAAAGCAGTCATAACTTTTTTCTTTGGCCTGTCAACACTTGATTTAACCGGTTGTTCAACATCCCCCAGATAATCTTCGACTTCGACGCAACGTAAATCCTGACGGCAAAACCATTTGCCTCCTTCTGAATCACCGAACTGGCAACAGCGCCTTAGTGCTCTTCACAATGCTGGAGATGAAAACATCTGAAGACCTGGTTGGACTGATTGCACCCACCGAACGTCCCTGCCTCCTTCTAGAATACACTTTCAGAGCAGATGAAGGCGCTGCAATGCTTGAGAGAGCACTTAACCATTTTTATTTTAGAAGTTGCTAAATCCTTCTTTATAGTACGGTGATTCTATGAATCAATAAAAACAAAAATGAAACGCCTTGAAGTCGTGTATCATCTTTTTTCTTTTCTCTTTTTAGGGGTCAATAAAGTTTCTTTTAACTTGTTCCTGCACACATACTCACAAAGTAATATCAAAGACTTCTATTATTTGTAATAATTCATCCAAAACCCACTCGAGATTCTATATGCACTTTCAATCTTTTCTTTTTAGGTGAATTGATGAAAACTAATAAGAAGCTACAAGAGATAAACAAAAGAAGATTTTGGTTACAAGTTGAAGATAAGAAAAATCCATGCACAGACAAAAACATACTAAGATGACGATGAAAGCTTATACAATACCATAACTTGTAACCGTGAGTTAAATGCAACAAGAGATATATCAAAGAAAAGCAAACAACCATCACCACAAGAGTTCATCACACATAAGCAACAGGGCATAGGTACAAATTATTACAAACCAAAGATAAAAACACACAAGTCTGTAAGGATCACATCACAACGGTAGATAAAGGTAGATTTTTCTCCCTCCTTCGGCATCAAGACACCAAAAAGAGAAAAAAGAGAGATGGGAAGTAGGTTGCAGCTACTCGGTGTCATCATCATCATCACTCTCATCAACCTTCTCAATCTCATCCAAATCTTCCCCCGAAGTCTGACCAAAATAAGCAAGCTCCTCAGCTGTAAGCTCGGCAAATGGATCAAACGTGAGAGGAGCTTCTTCTTCAATGTCTAAACTATCTGGAGATCGAGGGATGCCCTGTTGACGGTGCCATTCCTTCATAGATCTAGTGTTCTTATTCCTGGCAATCTTCTCTTCATAGAACTCACTTTTTTAGCACCTTTCCTTGAGGAACTGCCACCTTCTGACATGATGAAATCTGAATAAAGTGACACGGATCAGCACTAGAGAATCAAAGAGTGAGGATGTAATGACTAAGAATTTGTTTGAATTATTCGATTTGGTCTGTGTGGTCTGGACTTGTCCGAGACATGTAGACTAGTCCAGCATACCGGACTTGTTCGGGTTTCAGTAGTGCAAAAAAAGAATAATCCCACAACTGATAGATCTGATCATAACTCCTAGCTATATTGCATAAGCAGTTGTAGCATCCTAGCAGTGACCTCATGGAATTGATTTGAGATCTATGAACTGGAACAATCACATTTCATACCTCAAACCCTAGAAGAAAGATTATCTTCAAAAGGAGTGAAAGGAAGTCCGACTCTTAAGGCTCCGGACTAGTTTGAGGGTGGGGAAGCTTTTTCACGGAGGAAAAAGTCAGATCACCACGGGAGTCACCGGCTAGGGTTTGGAGGAGGAGAGAGAAAAAGAATGTGTGGCCGGTTGGAGAAGAAGACTCAGAGTTTAAATAGAAACCCATGGTCCAGACTAGTCTGGGTTCCACGGACTTGTTCGACGAAGGACTAGTCCGGGACCCACAGACTTGTCTGCGTCCCTGCTGGGCGGAACCAAGGAGATAAACCCGAGATAGAGAAATGGTGTGATCCTCTTGGACAATTTTCGGAAACACAATTATGTCAAGTGTAATCAGAACCAATCAATCAACTATGATCACACTTGCCATAATAGATTTTAGTAAACCTTTCTGAACTTTTCAAAAGACAAAATCACACAATAATTTTGTAAATATTTTGTTTTTCAAAGATCTAGCCTGTAACACATCAGATGTGCAATATCTCAAGCCACGTTCTGAGAATCAAGTTTTTTTTTAGCTCATTTCTAAGTTCACAAAAATATCTCTCATCTAGTGGCATGGTGAAAATATCGGCTAGTTGCTTTTGTGTGGATATGTGAAATATTTTTATGTTGCTTTTTATGGAGTGGTCTCTTAGAAAGTGGTGCCGGATGGCTATGTGTTTGGTTCGAGAATGCTAACGTGGATTGTATGTAACATTGATGGCACTCTCACTATCATATATGAGTGAAATATGGTTCAAAGTGTAACCATAATACTTTAGAGTTTCTCGCATCCATAGAAGTTGGGCACAACAACTACCGGTGGCAACATACTCTGCTTCGGCTATGGATAGGGCAACAAAATTTTATTTCTCGGATGACCATGACACTAGGGATCCTCCCAAAATTGACAAATCCCCGATATACTTTTTTGGTCATTTTTACGTCTAGCATAATCTGCATCAGAATACTCAATTAGATTAAATTTTGAGCCTTTGGGGTATCATAAGCTTAGGTTTGGTGTATAAACTAAATATAGTAAGACTCTCTTTACGGCCATTAAATGACATTCCTTAGGATTAGCTTGAAATCTTGCACACATACACACACTAAGCATGATATTGGGTCTAGATGCACATAAGTAAAGAAGAGATCCAATCATAGAACAGTATACCTTACGGCCGACGAATTTATCCTTCTTGTTTAGATCAAGGTGCCCATTTGTAGGGATAGGAGTCTTCATTGGCTTTGCCTTTGCCATGTCAAATTTTTTGATCATATCTTGAGTGTACTTGGCTTGGCATATTAAAGTTCTTTGCTTTAGTTGTTTTACTTGAAATTTTAGGAATAAAGTTAGTTCTCCCATCATAGACATCTCAAATCTTTTAGTCATTAGCTTGCTTAACTCATCACAAAGAGTCTTGTCGGTAGACCCAAATATTATATCCTCTACATATATTTGGCACACAAAAATATCATTACAAACTTTCTTTGCAAAAAGGGTAGAATCAGCCTTACCTATCTTAAAGCCTTTCTTGATGAGAAAGTCTCTCAATCATTCATATCATGCTTTAGGCGCTTGCTTTAAACCGTAGAGAGCTTTATAGAGCTTGTACACATGATTTGATATTGTTGAGCTTCAAAGCCTAGAGGTTGTTCAACATATACTTTTTCTTTGATTGGACCATTGAGGAAGGCATTTTTTTTATGTCCATTTGGAATAGCTTGAAATCATGGTGAGTAGCAAAAGCAAGAAATATACGAATTGACTCAAGTCTAGCTACGAGAGAAAAGATTTCATCGAAATCCAAACCTTCAACTTGAGAGTGACCTTTTGCCACTAGTCTTGCTTTATTTCTTACCACCACACCATCTTCGTTTTGCTTGTTGCGAAACACCCACTTGATTCCTACAACATTTTACTTTGGGCTTTCCACCAATGTCCATACTTCATTTTTTGTGAAGTTGTTGAGTTCTTCTTGCATAGCCATTATCCAATCCAAGTCGTTTATAGCATCCTCCATCCTTAATGGACCCAAAGAAGAGACAAATGAGTAATGTTCACAAAAATTAGCAACACAATATCTAGTGATGATGAGGGCATCAGACCTTCCATTTCAACCATTGATGGACCAATCACTCAAGCTTGCGCATGTGAGATCAATTACGTGATTCTACTTATTAATAATAGAGAGAACCCAAATGCAAGTGGAGTCATGTAGGAAGATCTCACACTGCAGAATGGCACCAACTTGTGATGACCACCACGACTTCATACGAACTCCAATTCGGACGTGCAAGTACTTGTTGGAAGCCCCTCACATCTACTTTCCAACTGATTTGGCATCGCCTTCATACCACATTGGAGTCAGTGCAATCATCATTTCAAAATAGAAGGTCCTGCGTCACCCAAACTTAGCCGTTGGCCCGTGTATCAAGTCGAGCCCGTTAGGGGCGCGCCCTAGGGTTTGAGAACGACGCCAGCACTCCTGTGTCCATCCTCCCCACTATTTAAAGGCCCACCAAAACACTTGGGTTTTTTTTATTATAGTTTAGCTCTTGTGCAAACTTTTTGATCTTCAGTTGTGTCTAACGATCACCTGCTAGACAGCTTTTGAGAACCCCACATTTGTGTAATTTCAGATTTGCTATCTTGTTCTTGCTTGTCTTCGATTGCTTGTAGGAATTGATCTTCGTGATCAGGTTGATCTTGCTGTTCAGCATGGGTAATAACCATTCAAAGTTGTTTCTGTGATTGGTAAGGTGCACATGACATGTTCGTTCGTAGTCGAATCATGAGGGTCGACTCCACCAAATCGATGGTTATAACCTCACCGAAAGATCGGGCACTCAAGTCCTATCAAGTGATTACCCCTTTGTCTATATCGTCAAGAATTTTTTCAAGGGGGTGATCTCGTTGCAAAATTTGATGTACTCGTGGATGTTGTACTCATTGTGGTACTTGTTGTTGTGCCCTTTCATTGTCTTCGTAAATGTGTTGATCATGGATTGGCAGCTTATCACTTTGATCTTCTTCTTCATTGATTTCTTAATCTATTCCATCATTTGGCTCTTCACTTTCCTTCATGTTGTGTTCTTGACTTGTTGCGGTTGATGACTTGTTTGATTGCTATTGCTGAAGCTTCTTCATCCTCTGTAATTTTTTTGACAACTTACTTTAAGCTTTATGACCTTTGAAGTCCCTAAAAGGTATGAATGAGCACCATAGGTAATTATTATGATTGTAGGTACCACCATGCATTTTATACATCAACATGGTGAGCTTCCTCGATGGATAACAAGGATGATCCTAAGATGAGGAGTTCTGAGCGTCGGTGGACCAAGACTAAAGACTAGCTAGAGAGTTCATAGGAAAGTCGGAACTATTAAGGACGGTCAAGTCATTCGTTGTCGGGTCGTACAAGTGTTAGAAAGTATGAATACTCTTAATTACCTTAGAATGCACTAAAGATGGCAGAGGAAGCAAATGCAAGCAAAATCAAAGTCAAATTGAAGACGAAGACTCAGGGTTTCAGTTCAGGAAGAGTCACCGGATAGTTCGGTGAACCAGAAGATGCAAAGTCTGGAAGAGATGTTCTCTGGAGCCAAAGTGAACAAGTCACTGGACAGTTTAATGGGTCAATGATCGAACAGCCCGGTGAGCCTGAAGACGAAATCCAAAAGAGGTGTCTCTGGAAGTCTAAAAGTGACAGTCATCGGACAGTTCGGTGAAGGTATGCACCAGACAGTCCAGTGTCATATGAAATGGATTCTAGAGAGGATGTTTTTCTGGTTAGCTGAAAGGAGTCACCAGACAATTCGGTGGTGCGTCGGACAATCCAGTGTGGAGAGTTACCAAAAAGTTCGATAAGTGGTAAAGCAGTCAGCTTTATGACATCACGTTACAATGGTTGTTTCTAAGTTTGGCGCCTATTTAAACTGTGGAGGGGGGCATTTTTCTGTGTGCTTGAGGTCTGAATTATTGGAGCAAACTTGTGAGAGGCCAAGAGACACCAAGAAGAGAGCACAATACAAGATTGGAGATCTTTTGTGACAGTAGGAGAGTGAATATATAGGAGCATTCATACACTTCTTGAGCTTATAGGGCTTTAAGAGGAGTGATCTTTGCCAATTACTCTGGTTTGGCAGCCTAGACTGGCTAGGAGTCAGTGTTCGAGCTTCCTAAGAGATTATGGAAGACGACGCCATGTTTGTGAGCGATTTCGGGTTCCCCGCTCGAAAGGGACGCCATGTTTCTGAGCTTGCTCCCACTTGTTTCCTGACTTGACATGCGCTGCAAATTTTATTTTTCTCAAAGCAAACATCTGTCAGTCCTATGATGAGACCACCCTTTGAGAGTTTATGAAGGTTCCTCATGCCAACATGGCTAGACGGTGATGCCACAACTAACTCATTGTTGACTTAGCAACACGACAAGTATTTGGTACAGCTTCATTAGTAGTGAAACTTAGTAAAGTTTTTCCTTAGTAGCCTTTGATGCCACGGTACAACTCCCTTTTTTATTGACGGTCACATCATAATTTGTGAACACACAATTCTAACCCACCTCATGCAATTATAATACAGATAGCAAACTGTAGCTCAAAGATTCAACCAAAAGGACATTCGTAATGGATAGGTCATTGGAAATATCATTTTTCTAAGACCGATTACCTTTCCTTTACTATCATCTCCGAAGATGATATTTTCACTTGGAGACTTGACTTCTTCAATGGAAGAGAACATCTTTTCCACTCCGGTCATGTGATCATTTGTGCATCCACTATCAATCACCTAACTTCTTCCCCAGAGGAGTATTCCTACAAAATAATTTAGATCTTGTTTTTAGGCATCCAAATCTATTTGGATCCTTTCATGTTAGTGATAAGTGATTTTGACACCCACATACAAGATCGACTTAGTGTTCTTGTGGTGTGGCCCAACATACTTAGAAATAACTTTGACACAAGAGTTCTTGATTAGCACATAAGATGCATCAAAATTATGAAAAAGCTTAGTGAAATGAGATGCATTTGTGCCATTCGGAGAGAATTTCAGAGAGGTTTCATGCTTGTTCTTGTAGTTGCCTCCCTTTGTGAACTTCACAAATTCATTTCCATTTTTGTTCTCCCTTGCGTTGTGGCTTTTACCCTTGACATATCCAATGTCATCCTTGACATGTGGACGTCTCGTGTTTGTCTACATGTCTCTTGCATACTTGGCCGTCTCTTGCTCAATAGAGGCTTTACTTTGTTGAGCTTGAGCATTGAGAGTCTTGATTTGCTCTTTGAGGTTCACAATTATCTTTTCATTATAGATGATTTTCTCAATCTCAACATCTTTGCACCTATCACAAAAAACAAGAAAAAGGGGGTAGAACGCTTCTTTCAAGGAAGATGTTTCTCTCTTAAGTTCCCTAACTTGCACTTTAAGAGAAGCATAGAGTTTTTTCAGAGTGTTAAAACTCTTGAAGTGCTTCATTAGCAAACTTAAAAACTTCGTTTACATCATTAACTTCAACCAAGGCTTTAGTTAACTCATCTACTTTTGTCCTCTCAAGGGCTAGGACATTCTCAAGATCAAGATTTCTTTTTTTCAAGAATGAGGAAGTCTTCTTGTTCTTTTTGCCTCTCAATTTCTTCTTTTTGATTTTCATGTATTGTCATTAATTCAAGCATACTAGGTATGTCATTTTCCTCTTCACTATCACTAGATATAGTGCGTTTAGATTTTGATACCTTAGACCCTTTTGCCAGAAGGCATACATGTGTTGTTTCATTTTCGTCATCACTCAAACTTCCAAAAAGTGAGGTGTTTGTTGGAGTGATGCCAATAGCCAAGGTAGCGATGCCACCATCATCAGCATCGGAGTCGGAGTCAGAGTTTCTTGCTGTCCCTTCTACTTGTTGTACTTCTTGCTCTTGTCTTTCTTGTCATTATTCTTCTTCTCCTCCTTGTTCTTGACGTTTGGGCACTCTACAATAAAATGATCTTCTTCTCCACATTCATAACATGTTCTTCTACATTTTCTAGTTTTACCTTTGCTGAAGCTCTTCTCGTGGAGTCCGCCTTCTTTACAAATTTCTTGATCCTCTTCACTAGCAAGGCGAACTCCTCATCATCACTTTCTTCTTCACTTGAGCTTTCAACGAACACCTTCCTCCTTTAGCTTTGAGAGTTATGTTCTTGTATTCGAAAGTGGTGTTGGCAATCAGTGAATTGACTCTTCTTACTTCTTCATCCTAATCTTGTTGTGCAAGAAGTCTCCAAAGCACTTCATCTATGGTGAAGTTCTTGAATTTGTCCTTTCCTTAATAAGAGTGCAAAAATGTGAGTTTCAAGGTTGGAGAGCTTATAGTAACCTTTTGTTTACTTCAAGATCTTCAAGCTTCGCTCCAAGCGCTCTTTTTTTATGATCTCCATGAGTCGATCGTGTACTTCTTATGGTCCTTTATTCTTCTTCCTAATGAACAAGTTGTATTGTCCTCTTAGTAAATCTTCTCTTGCTTTCTTGGCGTTGTCTATCCCTTCATGGATGAGTTCAAGCATCTTCCAAATTTGATGAGCATTTCTAATCCCCATCACCTTGGTGTACTCTTGAAGACTTAGGGTTGAGATGACGACAGAGGCCGCTTGAGCATTGCAGTGGATGTTGACTTCATACTTTTGAGTAGGATTTTTTTTATCTTCAAAGATGAAGCCCTTTTCAACGATCCTTAAGATTTGAGGCCCCATTGATTCAAGGTACATGAGCATCCGATACATCCAATGCTCATAGAAAGTTCCATCAAAGATGGAAATCTTTCTCTAGCCTTGCTTGACTTCAGCTTATTCTGCAGCTTGTTGTAGTCGAATTGCACACTTGAGTAGAGTTGCTTCTCGGTGGAGCTTTCATCACCTTTGACAGACGAATAATCGATTCTTTCGGTAGACATTTTATTCTCCAAGCTGTTAAGCTTTAATGGAGAGATTTGCTCTGATACCAATTGAAAGTTGCCTATAGGGCTGTCAAAATAAGCTCGAGATCGTGAGCTACTGGAGTTCAGCTCGGTAAAAGCTCGACTCGAGATCGGCTTGAAAGCTAAATGAGTCGAACTCGAGCTTGATATAAAGCTCGCAAGCCTACCGAGCTCGAGCTCGGTCAGGCTCGATAAAGATCATTAAGATGGATAATTATTAATTTTTGTATTTTATAGCTAATTTATCAATTTTATTGTCTAAAATAATATTTTATATTATTTTAATACTATTTATATATTTTATTTTATTATCGAGCCTAAGTTGAGCTGAGCTCGAGCTCGAGCTCGACTTAAAGATTAAAATTCACAAAGAGCTCGCTCGAGCTCGGCTCGAGTTGAATTCGAGCTCAAGCCTAGGCCACCTAGGCTCGCTCAAACTCGGCTCGTTGATAGCCCTAGTTGCCTAGAGGGGTGGGATGAATAGGTAATAACCTGAAAAGATGCTAATTAAAATAATTTTATTAGTAAAAATAGGACACGGACTAGTCGGGGTTGGGCGGACTTGTCTAGGGCCGAAGAAGTCCAGTCTTCTTCGGACTAGTTTGTGACAGCAGCGGAAATTTATACAAAAAGATGACACGGAGACAGAAACACAGAGATTTTTTTAGCCAAGTTCAGGTCCACACAGAAGCCTACGTCTCTGTTGAGCGATCCATAAAGGATTGGGTTTCTCTCAACCCTATACCTCTCTAAGTGACCACAAACATCAACTTTGTTCTTTACTAAATCAAAGAGGGTGATACAAACCTCTCGGATTGCACCACGGCTGTCTTAATGTATTTCGGGTTGTAAGGATCAAGTGACCGAAAAGGAGGGTTGAATCGGGCACTCGCTAATTCTAACTTTTCAACACCTTACCGCCAACTAGAGAGCTAGCACTCAATTCCTAGAATACTAGTGACAAGAGAACACTCAAAGAACAACCTAAATATGCTACATGCTATCAACAAAGAACACTAGAGCTAGACTAAAAATAAACAAGAACAACAACCTAGTCTATAGAGATAAACCAAGGATGGGGTTAGGAGATTACTAGACAAAGGATAGCAAACAAGATAAACTAGCTAGAAGCAAAGCAAGGCATCAAGCAACTCCTACACATGCTAGTTATGATATCAAAGCAATCAGACAAGACACTAGCATGAGAGCTACTATGAGTGAACTTGGAGCAACCTATCAATACTACTTGCATAAATAAAAGTGCGAAAAGTAAACAACAAGTAGTAAAGAGAGATGGGAGGCTCAAAATTTTTTCCCGAAGTCTCTAAAGGATGGCACCTTCCCCTACTTCTCGTTGGACCACTCTCGTTGGAGTACTGGTCCCTCCAGCCGTTTCCAAGGTGGTGCTCTCTAGGGCACGCTTCACTCTCGAAGTGAAGTCACCAGTGATCCTGGCTATAGCGAACAATGCCCACTCGTAAGAGCATGCCTTCAAGGCTCAGACGCTCACTATTGGTGTCCCTTTCAAGCAAAGGACTCGAAACCGCTCACAAACTTGTGACATCTTTCACAAACGCCACGGAAGCTTAATCACCAACTCTAACCGATCTAGGCTGTCATAGACCAAGAGTAACAATTATCACTCCTCTCTAGCCTCACAAGCTCTAGAAATGCATGGATGCTCTAGTTACTCTCCCTTTAGCACTAAAGATCTTCTACTTGTGCTCTCCTTGGTAGCCCTTGGCTCTTACAAGATGTTCTCTCAATTCTTCTGGCCGTTGGACATATTCTTTTGGGTTGGCACACAGTGATGTGCACGTGGTTTTCGATCTTCTGTCAGGTCGTGGTAACTCTCGATTTGGTGGACATGCAACACACAATTGATCCGACCGCAAATCAACACAATTCGAACCCCACAATCGCAGCACCACTTCTCCTCTTATTATCAACCATGCACACACGATTGACCTCGCAAAGAAGGCTAATCGCAGCCTGCGAATCGAAGAACACAAGCAAGAACAAAGAAGAATGCAACTCAATTGCGAAATCTGAATTAAATCACGAAGTTGAAAAAACCAACAAACCGTCAAACGACAAAACTGTATAATAACAAATGAAAACTAATCAAAACCTAACCCTAATGATAGCAACTACTGATTATATAGAGTTTAGGATGACTTTCGGAGAAAACTAACACTAATGGACTTTAGAAAGATACACGGCCCAAAGGCCAAAAGATAGTATCGCAGCACTAGGGCAAATTTTGGATGTCATCTTATTTTAATGATTCCCAACGACTCTGGTCAGATTTGAAGATGAAACTTGTGCCGCTGGAGACGCTATCCTTTTAGCTTTCCATCTATATCTAGAACATCAAAAACAGATCCCGTATGCGACCTGGGCGTACATTTTAGTGCGGATTGCTCTAGGAACCCGGAGGCAACTCGACTCCGAGTTAGATTGAATCTCCTTCCGGGGTCAAACGTGCCTTGCTGGTCTTGAGCGTCTCCAAGTCCTTCTTCATGCTTCCCTTGATACTCTCCAATATTCTTAATCATGATAAAATCATTAGGTAGCCATCTATTCTTAAAGGAAGCAAAACATGTGGTCGGGAATGAACTCACCTCCAATTTCAATTGCTGTGCACCTGCTATAGTAGGTGGAGGAGCGTTGTGTGTATCCAATGAATGGATGTCATCATCATCGTCCCTCACTTGAATCAGAGTCGTGCTCGACTCGAGCTCATCTTCTCCTCTGATGTGGCCCCATTGTGTTGAGGGCCAATGCTTGTTCGCTCCAGGAATCAAGTCAATTTAGTGCTCAATCCCTCGAATGGGTGGCAGTCCTAGAGGTACTTCGGGTGGAAAATCATCATGATACTCTTTCAAAAGGTTAGCAACAGGAGCATCTAAAGAAAAAGCAAGATCTGATGCATCGTTGCTTGTCAGAGTATAACATGAAGCATTTTCATCATAAATTTCAGCAAGATCAGATTTTATTGAAAGCATTGCAGTACTTTTCAAATTTATTGCTTGATGATTTTAGATGTAGGAGGATGTTCTTTGATCTCATTAGCAAGTCTATCCCTATTAGCTTGCAAAATTTCAGCAGGGTCAAAGGCAGTAACGTAATTTTCTTTCCGTTATGCATGATGGTATATTTATTACTTTTACTATAGTAGATAGCATCATTATCATATTCCCATGGACGACCCAATAACAATGAACAGGCTTGCATAAGTATAACATCACAATCCATAGAATCAACATAGGTGCCAATAGAGAATGGTACTCGACAAGTTTTTGTTACCTTTGCCTTACCAGAGTCGTTTAACCACTGGATATGGTATAAATGTGGATGTGGCCATGTGGGCAAGTCAAGTTTAGTGATCAAATCACTATTCACTAAGTTGTTGCAGCTCCCGCCATCAATGGTTACACATGCACGCCGGTTCTTGATCACAAAGTAAATTTGAAACTGATTATGGTACTAAATTTTATCAGAGTGTACCTATGCGGAGAGCGCTCATTGGACAATGATGGTCCTGTAGGCCAAAGTATCATTAACACCAAATACTTGACCATCATCATTGTCAGGAATCTTATCATCAGATTCTTTGTCTTCAACATCCGAAGTACTGATGTATCCTCCATCTTCAACAACAATGTATCCCCGCTGACTTGGACAATATCATTGCATATGTCTCATGCCATGACATTTATGGCACTTGATGTTGGAGGAGTGTCCTGCTGAGGTACTGGAGGATGTACTCTTATTGGGTACCTGCAAAGAAGACTTACCCGAATCCGAAGATTGCACCGAAGGGCTTGGTTTCGGTGCTGCTGCAGTGTTGGACGGTGGTGGCATATGTATGGTCAAAGAAGGAAACATTGACCTTGGAGTGTATGTACTAGAACTGTTCTGAAGTTGTCGTGTTGTCGTCCCTGTAATTCTTTTTCTGCTAACACAGCAAGGTGGAACAGTTGCTCGACAGTATCGTAATCTTTATAATCAACAATGTCCTAAATTTCACGACGCAACCCACCATAAAAACGACAGATAGAACCCTCAATGTCCTCATCTATCCCACAACGCATGATGCCTTTTTGTAACTCAGCAAAATAATCTTGAACATATTTGTCATGTTGTTCTAAGCTTTGTAATTTTTTACGCATATCTCTTTGATGGGAAGGAGGAACAAAACAGTTACATATAGCATATTTTAATATATCCCAATTATCAAGTTGCAAATGCGCTTTGCAAAGATCAGCCCACCATAGTACAGCAAAATCTCTAAACTCACTAGTAGCTTGTCTAACTTTATGTTATTCAAGAACTAAGTGAGATGTAAATTTTTTTTCTACAACCATCTCCCAATCAAGATAAGCTTTAGCATCATAATTACTAGAAAAGGGTGGGATGGTAAACTTAATCTTAGCGAAAGGGTGGGATGTTCATTACCTCTCATACCTTGGCGGTTACGACGCTGACTATCGCAGAATCTGTTTTGTTGTTGTCTATTGTTGTCGACGTCATCCTCGAAGTAGTTCTAGTCATTAACTTCCTCTTCCTCGTCCTCTCTCTGTTGTGGTTGATGTCTCTCAAAGGTGGTCATACGAGTTAATAGACGCTATAATTCCTGGTTCGTTGTCCAGAAGAGGATCTCCATTACATTGAATTGCTCGCTCATCCTTTGATCGAACTTAGCAAGAGTGTCATCAAGTTGATTTTGACTAATACATTCAGTGAATTCATTTTGAGGAGTTGGCATCATCAGAAGGTTCACCCTTATCACTTTTAGACTTACCCTTTCCTATTATGGTTAGAAACAGCAAAGAAGCAAAGCAGGATATTATCTTTACACTACAGCGGTGTGGGATCTATGGTGGCAGATCTGCAAAAGGAAACAATTTACCAAGTTCTTAGACGGTTCTTACCAATGAAAGGCAAAGGATAATACAACCGGTGGCAGGAGAGACGAGGGAATCGTAATTTCACAATTGCAAGGTTAAATACAATGCCGATCTGAGGTAGATATGTGAAGCTTGGAGGACTGAAATAATAATTAGTGGAACACAATTTTATAACAGATAGTAATGCTGCATAAGTCTTTCAAGTATGTAATTTTTGTTGCTGGTCGAATCTTATGAAAAATTCAGATGCGAACAATGATAATACACAAAGATCTGCAAGTGACACGGCTCCAAAGATCAGCAATCAGCACAGTATAGCACAAGATAGTGATGTCAACTCGATGATGTCATTTTTTATTTTTCTTTTGAATTTTCACTATATCTTTCTTTTTCAAATGCACAAAAACAGGAACACCAAGACGTTTCAGACTGAACCAATGAAAGATGTGTTCTGTGATACATCACGAAAATGTCTGAAATTGCACGCAAAATCTTTTAAATTGACAAAGGTCCACTTCCAGGGGGAATTTGGCCTTGAAATTTTTTTTGAACCCCAACAAAGTGGGGGAGAGACAAATGCATATTTTTGTTCTGAGAATTTAAAAAAATGCGTATTTTCGAGTTCGTATGCAAAAATTATGCCCGTTTTACTAAAGAATGCCCGAGACACATTTTTGGAAGGTGTGAAACGCAATCGAGAGGAAATCAGGTGGCAATTTTGTGGATGATTCAGCATTGGATGATAATGGAGAGGTGGATCTATGAAGTGTGGATCTATTTGTAATGGAAATATGGGGTGGGTAGGATAAAATTTCGCTGCAAAAGAAACAAATAACACATGTGGCATGGTAACAGATTGAACACAAAAACAAATGAACGATGAAGGAAAACATCTGGATACAAAAAATCACGGGATCCAGCAACCAAAACATAAATTAAGGATACAAACTCAACACTACGGACTCTAAAACAAAATTATGCAAAGGCTAAACACAGCTTGGACAAAGGAATACCTAACGATCTACTATTTTTTTTATTGCGACTTTTCTGTGGACGATAGGATGAATGCAAATTTGACAGGGATAGATGTTAACCTGACGGTATACTAGAAGCTCTGATTACCACTTGATGTGTACGTGGTTTATGATCTTTTATCAGGTCATGGTAACTCTCGATTTAATGGAGTTGTGACACACAATCGATCTGGCTTCAAATCAACACGATTCGAACCCTGCAATCGCAGCATCACTTCTCTTCTGGTTATCAACCGTGCACATTGATCTCCCCAAGAAGGCTAATCACAGCCTGCGAATAGAAGAACACAAGCAAGAACAAGGAAGAATACAACTCAATTACGAAATCTGAATTAAATCATGAAGTTGGAAAACCAACAAACCATCACACGATGAAACTGTATAATAACCTATGACAACTAATCAAAACCTAACCCTAATGATGATGGCTACTAATTATATAGAGTTTAGGATGACCCTCTGGGCAAACCCTAACACTAATAGATCTTAGAAAGATACATGACCAAAAGGCCAAAAGAAAGTGTCGCAGCACGAGAGCAAATTCTGGATGTCATCTTATTTTAACAATTCCAGATGACTTCGATCGAGTTTGGAGATGAGACTAGTCTGTTGGAAAGTTTATCTTCTTACCTTTCCATCGATATCTAAAAGGTCTAAAATGGATATCGTATGTGACCTGGGCGTCTGTTTTAGTGCGGACTGCTCTTACAACCCGGGGACAACTCGACTCCAAGTTGGATTGAATCTCCTCTAGGGTCAAACATGCCTTGCTGGTCTTGTGCATCTTCAAGTCTTTCTCCATGCTTCCTTTGATCCTCTCCAATGTTTTTAATCATGATAAAATTATTAGATAGCCATATATTCTCAAAGGAAGAAATACATGTGGTTGGGAACGAGCTCACCTCTAAATTCAATTCTTGTGCTCATCACACAGCTAGATGGGATGTCCTCATCACACAGCTAGAAGGGATGTCCTCATCACACAGCTAGAAGGGATGTCCTCATCACATAGCTAGAAGGGATCCATCACACAGCTATATATAGGCTACCAATTCCATAATAGCCGTTTATAGCCGTTGAATGCTGACTACTTTTTCTAATCATTAGACTATCCGGTGACTCTAACCACCAGACTGTTCGATGATCACCTTTGTCTTGGGCTCTAAGAACATACTCTCTGGACTCCATCTTCTTCTAGTCACCGGACTATCCGGTGACCTCACTGGACTATCTGATGACCAACTCCTTCGACGATCCAGTTACTTGCAATATTCTCTAAAACCTACAGCCTTCATAGTCACAGAACTGTCCGGTGACCTCACCAGATTGTCCGGTGTCCATTTCTTCCACTTTCAAAACAAAAACTTTAGCAAAGAACGATCTTTCTTTTTTCCTTCATTGCCACCCAGAAAGCGAACTCTATTTGCGTAGTCTTTGAGTTTCTCTTTAGGATTCCACATCCTCCATAGTCATCGGACTGTCTGGTGACTATTTTACCCACTGAAACAACCGATTTTGCCTTCTCTAGAAATGCTGAAACTTATAGTCACAGGACTGCCTAGTGACCTATTTTGAAGCTAAAACTTGGATTCTTCACTTCCATCTTATTTCCAACTTGTTTCACTTGCTTCCTCAACATGTGCTTTGTCACTTCAGTGCCATTGAGGACTCCTAGAGCATTCAAACACCCTAACACTCATGTGACCAAAGACAAATGACTCAGCCTCTCTTAATAGTATCAGTTTCTCCTATGGACTCAAAGCCTACGTATAAGCTACACTTGGCTCTAGCTCATTCTTAGCCTTGATCCACTTTCAGCCGCGATGCTCCATCAAGAGCCCAATCACCATATGAGTCGCCGATCATCCTCAAGTAAGCCAACTCATGATTCTTGAGCTAAGCATATGACCTTTGAAGTTTTCAGTACTTCAAAGGTCATGAAGCTTACACGAGCGACACCTAACCGTTTAGGAGTTAAATTTTCAAGAGTAATAGATCCAACAACATCTGCAATGAAAAACAATCAAGTGCTCGATGCAAAAGAGAGATGAAATGCACTCACGATCTCCTTTTCTTTCAATCAAACACTAAAGGATCCAATGATGAACTTGGGAACAGGTGGAATGGTTCTCAGAGGGTCTCAAGGCATAATTCAAAATGAGGCTCAAGGTTTTGGTAACTCTGAGACGTTGAGGGCAAGGGATTATATAGATCAATCACAGGCTACTTTCCAAAAGGTTTTAGGCACGGACTAGTCTGGAGGGCCGGACAAGTTCGAACCTCCGGGCTCAACAAGTATGTAAAGATCAAGGACACAGAGAAGGGGGGTTGAATCGGTGGAATTATAGGACTAAATTCGCTATAAATTTAAACTATGAGACTCAATCAAACAAAAGCAACCCTATGCAATTCTAGTAGGTCAAGACCCCTAACAATGCTAGTGGAAAGTAAAAACAACAAGCAAGCACTAGCACGATAGCCACCAAGAGGTATCAAAGAACAACCTATAAATCTACTCAACGGTAAGTAAAATGCGGAAAGTAAAGAGAGAGTTAGAGAATGCTTAGTGATTTTTTTGTCGAGGTCTCAGAAGATAGGCACTTTCCTCTAATCCTCGTTGGACCACTCCTGTCGGAGTCTTGGTCCCTCCCGTCATTTCCGAAACGATGCTCACAAAGGTACGCTTCACTCCCGGATTGAAGTAACTGGTGGCCCGATTGTCGCACACAATACCCGAGCGCTAAAGCAAGCCTCCAAAGCTCGGGTGCTCTCTCTTGGTGTCCCTTTCGAGCAGGGGACCCAAAATCGCATACAAACTTAGCATCATCTTCCACAATCTCTCAGAAGCTCGAACACTGACTCCTAGCCAGTCTAGGCTGCCAAGACCAGGAGTAATAGGCAAGTAACTGGTGGCCCGATTGTCGCACACAATACCCGAGCGCTAAAGCAAGCCTCCAAAGCTCGGGTGCTCTCTCTTGGTGTCCCTTTCGAGCAGGGGACCCAAAATCGCATACAAACTTAGCATCATCTTCCACAATCTCTCAGAAGCTCGAACACTGACTCCTAGCCAGTCTAGGCTGCCAAGACCAGGAGTAATAGGCAAAGATCATCCTCTCAAGCCCCATAAGCTTTAGAAGTGTATGAATGCTCTCTATCACTCTCCTACTAGCACCAAAGATCTCCAATCTTGTCTTGTGCTCATCTTCTGAAATCTAAGGACCGGTTCGTGAAGCGACCACCCATGTGCAACCGTACAACCACGAGCCAAATATGGGTGCAGCTTGACGTAGTAAGTGGTGGAGACCAATTTTTTACGTGCCAACCGGTGGAGCGGAGAAAACGGGTTACGCTTGGATCCGTCTGGAGAGAGATGTGTGGGGGAAGGGAGGGTTATTTGAGGAATCATCTGACGCAAGATGGGCCTTTCCCAGGTTACGGTTAGTGCCTGATAGGTGAAACCTCAGTGGGCACGTACAAGCCAGAGAAAGCCATGGAAATGCTTTGAAATGATCTCTTGGCCTTCACACCAAAAGAAGTGTGCGAATGCTCGACTAGCACGGGCGAAATGGAGATTCTTTAGTCCACCTAAAAACAGGAATGAAATCACTTCTTGTACCTCTATAGAGTTAAAATGGTCATAACAGTCGTGCTCACGGTCATGAGCATTGCATAGACTCTCACATGATTAGTGGGATTGGGTATGGTTTGGTGATGTTTGTGGATCACAGTGGAAGACTGTGATTGGTTCTTATGTTGGTAGTACAGCCGAGTAGGCTATAAGCATGTTGGTCTATAGGTGCGATGTCTATCACTTAGTAAATAGGCGCTTCATAGGAATTGTGTCTCTACTATGTGCTTTTATGCAAAAGAACCTTATATTGCCTTTGCATTGTTATTGCCACATGTCATCTTCTTCCACACTTGCTGAGTAAATTTCGTACTCAACCTTACCTTTATAAATGCTGCTCAGTTGAAAGAAAAATGTAAGAGGACATTGAAGACTCAAGAGCTGAAGTCTAGGTGTGCTATCTTTCCAGTCGACTGTCTGTGGAAGCTGCGTTACGACTTGTTTTTCTTTTTTGCTGCATTCGATAATCATTTTTTTCTTTTTAATCATAACATTGTTCTGTTTTACCATTAATGAAATTATTTTATGTGTGAAACTTGATTTCTAGGCACACATAAAGGGTTACTTGGTTTAGCCTTAAAACCGGGTGTGACATGTGTACTGTTGTCTAACTTACTTCGTTTAGGGACAATATGAATTAGATTGACTGGGTTAGAGAGGTATTTTCAAGATGGCTAAATCTGGAGACTAGGTAAGATTGGTTCTTAGCGTGTTAATTTTGACCATTGGCTTCTTGCTGCATCTATAGACTACTCCGGTGTGACACCCCAAAATTCAACCATTTTCAAATATTAAAATTTTGAAATTTAAATACATTTCACAATTTAAATTAGAATGAAATTTCTTTTAAAAATAAATTGCTAAGGTGCATCATATCATTTCATGTCACTGCATATCATTTAAATAATTATTGAGTGAATAAATAATTAATCAAGAATTTTAGAATTAAAGAAATAGAATTGAAAGGAATAAAGAAAGAAATAAAAGAAGAAAAACCCCAAAACTCTCCCTGGGCCTTTCTCCCCTCTTCCCCTCTCCCCCGTCGGCCCACTCTCTCGCGCCACCGCAGCCCACCAAGGCCCAGCAGCACCCCACCTTCTCTCTCTCTGCCACGGGAGACCCACCTGTCGGCGCCCCGTCATCCTCATCCTCCAGCCGTGAGCGTCGCCGCCC